>OX155958.1:4871822-5171822 GCA_944548615.1 Micropterix aruncella
GATCATTTCGGCAAGGCCGTTTTATAAATAAAAGTGACATTACGAAATAATTCAAATTTCGAATGCTACTAACATTTAAAATATGATACTATTGGCTGAGTTTGTTATCAACGAGCTATATAATATATATATATATATATATATATATATATATATATATATATATATATATATATATATATATATATATATATATATATATATATATATATATATATATATATATATATATATATATATATATATATATATATATATATATATATATATATATATATATATATATATATATATATATATATATATATATATATATATATATATATATATATATATATATATATATTTATATATATTATTTAGGAAACATACAGCTGTTTCAATACATTTCATATAAAATTATAATTTCAATGACAAAGCTAATTACACGTTTCCAATTTAACGTTTCTTTTTTTTAATAATAAATGGACAGTGATTCAAAATTCGTTTCAGTAAATTATAAACATATAAATATCAGATAGTGAGTTTTCAAGCACATGTCGGCAAGGACGCGGCCCACCACAATATTAAAAATCAGTATTTTTTATTTACAACTGAAATACTAATTGCCTAAGAAATGACACACCACAACAATTATAAATAATTATAGGAGTCAAAACAATTTAAGTTAAATACCACTGAAACAATTCTAGAAAACAATTCTCAGTGGTATTTACTGAAACAATTCTAGAAAAAGCTTTATCGAATAAAAGACGTATTCAGAAGCTGTAAAACGTTGGAAACGCTACAATGACTTACGAAGAGCGCGTGACTGTCGGTTTCAAGACTATAAGACACATCATGCAGTTGGCGGCCTTTTGGCCAGAATCATTTGTGACAGACTCAAAAATTAAACTGATTTTTCTACAGTGTTTCGCCATCTTTAATACTGTGTTCTACGGTCTTGTAGTGTTAACACAAGGACTGTGCATTCCCCTTAATCGCAACGATTTTGCCATGGCTACGGAGGCTGCTTCGACATTTTTCGCCCTCTTCATCACGACGATTAAAATGACATTAATGATAATGTATCGGTCCCAGCTGCGGATTCTTATAAAAGATCTGATGCTCACGGAGTTCGGAAAGAGAATGCGCTTGGTGCGTTATGCGGAGGAAAGCGAAGACCTCGGAACTTTCAATGACAACATTTCAGAATCTCTCGAACGATCGATAGGGGACCATCGATTTCTTATTAGAACTTATGGAGTAGGAGTTTCTATCTCATTGACCGGTTGGTGTTTCTTACCGGGATTCGTAATGATTTATCAGCATATTTTCCACCCGGAATTACCAAAAGAAAATCTTTTACGTAAGTCTTTTTGAGATACATTTAGCATTCAACAAATTAAAGAGTACGACCTCAGCCGGCCCGATGGAATAATCATATTTATGTTTAATATTTATAAACGCTATTTTTTAATCAACTTTTATATTTGTTTAATTGACGTCGGAATCTGCTATATTTCCCGTTGGATAGAAGTTAATCCGCATCACACCTATTCACAAAAGTGGCCCAGTCTCACTAGTCAACAACTACAGACCAGTAGTCAACATGGCTTCGGCCCTGGTCGATCTACGACGACTATTTTAGTTACGAAATCTCTCGACTTCGGCGGCCAAGTGAGCATTCTATATGTTGATTTTTCTAAAGCATTCGACCGTGTTGACCACAACGATTTGCTCTATAAGATAAACCTCATACTTTTTTTAATCAGCCTTTAAAAGCTCTTTCCAAGTTTTCTATATAACTGAAAGCAATACGTCAGTTACAACTGTATACGGAGTTTCTCAATTGTCTAATTTAGGACCACTTTTGTTTTTAATGATAATAAATGATACCCTCTATTTTAACCTTAATCGAATGGTTTATGTTTACATATGACATTATATTAATGTATCTATCGCCTTATTGTATCTATTACCTGGGCAGAAGAAAATAATGTGTCCGCGATAACACTTTCTAGTATTGATGAGACTTTAAGGACAAGTGTTCAAAATAGTATAGGCCTAAAGAGTCTAGAGGGTCAAACAAATACCTAACATTTATTTTGATTGTACCTACATGTGTCCCAATTTTTGAAGAAAGATCCCAATCTGTAGCTATAAAGCAACTCTAATTTCTCAGATATCGTAAGATATACGATTTTTAAAATAGATTTTTACCAAATATTGACGTAAATTGTGTCGGTTATGCATACTTTCGACTCTCTGATATGTTGGGAGTGTAGAGTGATAAAAACGCTATTCATGGCATTCGATTCCCTGACAGTGCTTGCACATGGGGGAACACACGATCTGGGAACATATACAGGCACAAGCAGGCCCACAGCCATCCTTGCAAAAAAATCATTGCAGAAAAATCACTAGGTTATCCGGAGCTGGGATGCTGTCATTGGTACTGGTTCTAAAGAATATCCATTCCCACTACGCCAGCCTTAATCAGTTTTGGGAGAGTTGGCCCCAACCATTGTTGCACGTGGATACCAAAAGATTAAATGTTGTTTGTAAGCTAAATAGACAAATCGCTTAAAGAAAATAATTGTATCTGTATTCAAATAAAACAAAGATACCTAATGATAAACTCTGAAAGAGTGCAATTGGGCTGCATCGCTGGTTGAAGGAAGAGTAGAAATGTCGACTTTTCGTGACAAAGCTTGCTGACCAACTGCTTGGCAGCAGTAAAAGTATCTTGATTCGTTAAGTTTACCAAAATTAACTTTCTGCATCGTTTTCTTATATACCTAGCTCAATAATTAACTTTTCACCTGCAGAGCGGCAGAGCACTCATCTCCTCATGAGTTGAATTATGTGCAACAAATACACTCATTAATGATAGGAAATTCGAATATTTCTCAAGAAGATCGAATCCAGATTGTTTTCCTTTACCAAATATGGCACTTGTTGTATCACACCGTGCAATGCTGGCGTAGCAAAACAATAGTGTTTCCATCATTCCCTTTCCCAGTGTTTTTTGCAGTTTTCAAATATTGTGAACTCAGCTGTGGTAGGTCCTCCAGGCAGGTACATGTACACATCTTTTTCAGTGCCTGCTCTTGCAATCAGTAATGCCAACATATCCGTATCTGTAGCTATGGCTAACATGGCAACAGGTTATCCACTCCTAGTTTTTGTTATAAAGGACCGATTGATTATGAAAATTCAATTGTGACCAGAAGGTGACACCAGAAGATAATGCCGATGTGCTTGTAGTCAATTAAGCATTTCTACGTTGCTATGTTGCAAGCAGAAGCTTGCAACAAAGCAATGCTGGCTGATTAACAAATCTTACCTGCTTCGGTGTGGTGCGGGCGACAGCGCAGGCGGTGACGTGTGTGTGTGTGAGCGATGCGCATGTGAGCGATGTGAGCGATGTGAGCGATGTGAGCGATATGTGAGCGATGTGAGCGATGTGAGCGATGTGAGCGATGTGAGCGATGTGCGAGCGATGAGCTTGTGATCATGTGAGTTGTAATAAGATCATGTGATTGTCATCATCGGCAAATGTGATCATGTGAGCGATGCGCATGCTTGACGGGTCGCGGCTAGAGATCGCGATTCGTGTCTACCTATTACTGTTATTTATTGTGAGTTCAAATTATGTGAACTAAATATTGATATATAAATTAGTCGTATATATTTTCCAATGTGGACCCCAACATAAGAGAAACTTTCTAGGTACCTACAATTTGTTTCTTTTTTATATATTGAGAAAACCTGTACAAACATTAAAAAAACAGTAAAACAAAGTATATGTTTGACCCCCCCCCCCTCCCCCGCCCCATACATGAGGGTGCTTACATGCCTGTACTAAAATGCGTCATCATTAGTTATTCCCAGTAATCCGGCAGTGATCTGGTCCGATATCTGCCTGATTACCGAGAGACCTTTGTATTAAACTATGTGGAGGTCATTAAAATCCCACCCAGGAGAATTCTAAGATTTATAAGACGTCTCGGCTTACACTGGGTTAATGGGAAGCAGGGTAAATATATAAAACAACCCCACTATCCAACGAATTGAAAGCTTTTCGTCTCTTCTTTAGCTCATTCTGATTATGCAACTATTTGAGATAGGTCTATTGTTACTGCTTCTATTCAATAAACTGAAATGAAATAACATTTATTGTATTTTATAGCTCTCAAAGTATCAGTTCCTTACGATACGGCAAAAAGCCCAAACTTTGAACTGACGTATGCCTCGCACGTCTACCTTTGCATATTATCACTAACGGGATTTACTGGAACGGATATAATATTCCATACGCTGATAATAATGCTTAAGCGTCAGTACACAGTCGTCAAGATCGTCATGCAAAATATAGACCAGTACGCTAAAATAGTTTTTGAAAACAAACTATTCTCAAGTCTCGAGAGTCAGAAGGCCCAGTCCGAAGATACAACTCTCGAAGACGTCTACTATGACCTGCTCGCTCAGTGCGCCAAACACAGCGCCAGGCTTATAAAAGTCAACAAATTGCTGAATTACGTTATGGGGCCGATTCTTCTAGTGCAGATTCTAAGCAGCTCCATAGTCATGTGCTTGGTGTTGTTCAAGATGAGCACCGAAGGGCGCGGTCCGGATGAAAAAATCCGCTTCTTAACGTACATGTTCTCCAACGCTTATCAGCTGTGGCTATTTTGCTGGTTTGGTCAGAAGCTCATCGATGAGGTTAGTATATTTTAAAAGTATTCTTCACTAGACCTACTCAGCGAACACTTTGATATGTCAATAGATCAATATGTGTATTTTTTATTTAGTTTTTGAAGGACTATTGAATCTCGACCTTTAGGACCCATGATATTTTGAGCATTCTCTGATACACCCACATCTTAAACGCTTCAAGGCGCTTGGCCATCCTTTATGTGAGTGTCCAGGCCTCAGCTCCATATATAGGAGGACGGAGAATATGTAGCATCGAGGCTCAAATTACGGTCACAGAGCACTTTCTCCATTTTTCGAAAAGCGCTACGGGCCTACTCAATTCGGCATTTAATTTCCAGATTGGTCTCCTTTCTCGTTGACTTCTTTTTCGTTTGGGATTTTCACATACTCGTCCTACTCTTCCGCGTACTACAGTCAAACTGTCCTACTTATTTGTATAATCTCTTCTCTCCGCTTTCATCCCATGGCCTTCCATTGCGCTCTCAGGAAAATCTATTACTGGCTATACCTCAGCATTCATCAACTTTCATGTCTAGGTCTTTCGCAGTGCAGGCGGCCCGACTCTGGATTTCCGTGCCTTTACTTGAGCGGGTTTAAAAAATCGTTAAAGAGACATTTACTCAACTCACGAATACCCCCCTCCCCTCCCGTCTCCTTTGCTTGTCCCTATATTCCACTCCTCTCTTCAATATCGAGTTGGCATACGTCACTAATCACTGTTATATATTTTATACTATGATGACTAAATGTAAGTGTATTATTTATTACTTGTAAATCAATTTGCCCACATAAACCTTTAGTCACAATAACCCTGGCGGTATGGTCGTAAGATATTGCCACTTGGCAATAGGCCCACCACATTGTACTCTTATGTGTGTGCAATAAAGCTTTTCAAACAAACAAACAAACTATAACACCCAGGTATTTGTATCGGCTCACTCTTTCAAGATCTTACCATCGATATTGATGGAAGAGTTTGACTGCGATGTTAGGCTTACTACCATGTATTTTGTCTTTTTGGCGTTGATGTTAACGCCGAATGACGAGTTTCTGCAAGTTCTGCCTGGTGTCAGCTATCAACATGGTGTCATCAGCATATCTGATATTGCTAATGCTGTAGGTTGTCGGAAGTAGGTAATGTAATTTCTAAAGCTTCAACTTTTGATCAGCCAGATTCAGTTAGTGATAGTGATATAGGTACACGTACTACTAAATATGGAATTTGTAATCATAATTTTTTATTACATATTTAGACAGAAGATGTTGCTAGAGTTGCCAACGAAATGGACTGGATTAAAAGGCCGAAATCTTTTTGCCAGGGCTTGATGATGGTGATAAGGCAATCGCAAAAACCACTAACTATAAACGCCCTAGGATTTGCGGATATTTCAATACGAACATTTGCAGCGGTAACTACTTAATATATTTTTTTACATGACTGCCCAACAAAAAAGGAGTGTATGTGTTCAACGTTCATCTATGTATGTTTTCCGTTTCTTTATTCCACCATAACTTCTAAACACTCGAACCGATTTATAAATATTTGGTATTGTTAGAATCGCTATGTGTGTCTTAACTGTCCAAATAGCAAGTAAATGTGTAGTTGTCTAAATGTCCAAATCTTCAAATGTCAATAAATGAACATTACTATATATCGTGTAATAATAAGTAAAAATAATATATCGTGCTTAGTGTCAAATGAAAGGTCTGATTGAGTATATTTCGAAGATATATCTGTCACATTACATTACAAATATTAACAACGGGCATACATTACAAATGGACATACATTACAAATACTTTATAAAAAAACCGTAATAAAAATATTTATAAATATAGCAGTTATATTTTTCCAGCGGCAGTCGTGTATTTTATTCCTTTTATATATTTAGTTGTTTATTATTATTTTCTATATCTTTAAATTGGCCATTTTATTCTTTCACAGGTTTCTCGGATGGCTTTATCATATTTTACTTTACTACGCTCTTTCTACGAATAATAAATAATTATATTCTTCAAAATATCACAGTCACATGTGCAACATTGCCGTGGCGGTGTGCATCATCGCCCGGTGACTTTGAAAATTAGCTGTAGACACGTGCTCTTTCAGACAATTGCAAAGTTCTCATGCAATTAGAAAATAAATAGAATTGTATAATTAATTTTTTACAATAGATATACACCCTTGTGCAAATTAATGGAATCATGAGTGAAAATTTGAAAAAACCCGGGTAAATGTGTTATTAAACGGGTTTTTCTTTTGTCAACACTGCTTTAGGTAGCAACAATGTTTTTGACAGCTAGCAGGTGCTGTCATTATGCATAAATTTCCAAGTTTAAGGTTATGTAATTGTTAACAGTGCGTATTTTGTCAAGTTACTGAATTGGTTTATTTTTTTAACGATTATTTAGCAATGGATATTACTCCTAGAAAGAGACAAACCATCATAACTCTTAGTGAAAACACTTGGAATTATTGCAGTATAGGTACCTTTCTCAGAAATCGAAAAAACAAAGAAATACTACTAGGTTAGATCATTGTAATGCTAAATGTGAAAGAAAAAAGCTTCGGACGCGTAAATTTTCGAAACCAAATTTACATACAAAAAAAAAAAAAAATTTTTTTTTTACCTCAGTTTTTAAGGTTGTTTAAAAAAAACCTAACCTAACCTAACCTAACCTACCGCCAAATAGGTGTTTATATATTATTTTTAAAAAAAACTACCAAAATGTATGGGTTTGGCGCTTTTTTGAATGCCTATATCTCGCTTATTTATTGAGTCCGAATAAATATTATTGCAGATTCGGAATCAGCGTGGTGAATATAGTCTGGTGACGTAAAAAAATCAACAATCTAGAAGAGGTACCTATACTGCAATAATACCAAACACTTTCCTATCCCAAAGAGAGATTGCAAAAAAGTGCAGTGTTAGTCAGAGTGCTGTTTCAAAAATTTTAAAACTCAAAATTGAAAATGGCACTGTTTCCCCTAGACGAAAAGGAAAATGTGGAAGAAAAGAGCCACAACGGTCCGAGATGACTGTTATTTGATGAGAGTGAGTAAAATAAACCCTTCCTTAAATAGTATTGATCTGCAAAAAGAACTAGCTACATCAGGAGTTCATATTCCTGACTCAACAGTAAGTCGTCGCTTGCTTGAGGTGGCCGTAAGGCGCGACGACCCGTCAAAAAACAAATTTTAACCCCCGCTATGAAAAAAAAACGCCTTCAGTGGGCAAACAAATACAAAAACTGGACTAAAGAGGATTGGAGAAAAGTATTATTCTCTGAGGAGTCCCATTTTTTTGTACAGGGGATCCGTGTTTAACATTTTCGCTGGGCTGACGGAGAGAAGATTTGTTCTAAACACATTCATCAAAGGGCAAAGCACCCCTAAAGAAAATGTTTTGGGGTTCTTTTACATATTTCGGGCCTCAAACACTTACCCCTGTTGAAGGTATGATACGAAGGTAGCAATGCCTATGAAGGTATGGCCATACCTATGAAGGTATGGCGATAAATACATTGAGATACTAATGTCTAAAATGGTGCCTTCGTTGCAACGGCTTTACCCCAGTGGAAATGGAGTTTTTCAGCAAGATCTTGCTCCGTGCCATACATCGAAAAAAGTAAAAAAAAAATTGCTAGACAATAATGTTTCTGTCCTTGAATGGCCTAGGAACTCTCCTGACATGAGCCCAATTAAAAATCTCTGGGCAATTTTCAAACAGAAGCTAAGGAGAGTGGACTGTTCCACAAAGGAAAAGATGATTTGTGCCTTAACCCCTCCTATGGCGGGGTAAAATTTCTGCCCGGGATAGTTTTGCGCATAACTTTTAAACTACTATACGGATCGTAAAAAGAATAACTGCAAAATGATCACATTGAAATTTGAAATATTACAACATTATCTCGTAAAACAATTATAACGTTACAACATTATCTCGTAAAACAATTAAGATAATAATGAATAAATATTACAGTTAGCACAGCGCGGAAATCGTCTAACCAAAAATGGTTAGCTCACATAGGAAGGGTTAATCGCTGTATGGTCTAGAGATGAAAAACTAAAGAAAATGTGCAAAAATCTCATCGATGCAATGCCGGACAGGGTAGAAATGCTAATTGAAAACAAGGGTGGTCATACAAATTGGTAACGATGTACATGTATAACTTATTTTGTAATTATACTGCTAATAAACGTGTTTTTATGAAAATTTTTGTTTGATTCCATTAATTTGCACAAGGGTGTATGTTAATACTGACAAGAGTCATGATTGCCATATTTTTATAACACGACTGCCCAACAAAAAAGGAGTGAAATGTGTTCAGCGTTCATCTATGTATGTTTTCCGTTTCTTAATTATAAATAGGTACAATTGTTCACTTTCTGTAACGGCAGTCGTGTTTTTGTTCTTTTTAATATATTTATTTGTTTATTTATTTATTTAGTAATGATAATATGTGAGTAAACAATTTTAGTTTAGAAACTATGCACAAAAATATTTTAAACTTTGAATCAATAACATACTAGAATAGAATAAGGAGACTAATATTGTCCGAGATTTGGGGGTTTTACTCGATTTCAAAATGAAATTCGACCAGCACATTGAATTATTGTCACCAGAGCATACAAATCGCTAGGTTTTCTGCTACCGTCGAGTCGCCTAACATAACCTAGCTTATCTTTACTAGCTTGGTTTACCCTAATTATATGCACTTATTTCTATATAATTATGTAAATGCCAATTTAGCCTAACATATTTTTTTCTTGTTATAGTTATGCTAATGCGTTTATATATTTATGCTATTTTATACTAATAGAGTTTTTAATTTCTCCGTTATAGTATTTGTAAAATTGGATTTGTTAACTCTGTACGATTTGGCATTCCTTCTGTGCTGGCAAAATGCAGGTGGCGCTGATAGCATTGACGGCGAACTAACAGCTATATGGCCGTCTATAATAATTATTATGATTATTGTTTTTTTATAAAGGACTGTTTGATTATAAAAAAACTAATAATTTAACTAATGGTAACAATAATAACATTCAATTATCTCTGTCGCATTATATAAGCCGATTACATCACAGAAATAATACGGAGAGATAGAATGCCATCTATTAAATAAAATACAAACGGAGGTGCCATGGAATTCACCGCCTGGAGTCTTTTTACAAGCTTTTTTATAACTTGCAATGTTCGTTTGTAAGTTGTTCGTTTCAAAATTTGCTAATCATTTTTCATCACTTGTTCTGGTATCCGATTGAGCTCAAATTTGGCATACTTATGTAAGTTTGGTGACAATGTAACAATATAAATTGGGGACTTTCGCATTTTTCCTCGATGTACTGGAAGGTAACTCAGGACGCCAGAGATGCTTCAATTTTATTTAAATGCCTTTCAGCATAAACTTCCAGACCCCAGAAACCTCGCTCGTTGGAGTTATTCTGAGAATAGTTTTTTTTTTTTTTTTGGTAGTAGTCTTTATTCATAAAAAAAGATACAAATTACATGTCACAGTTCCCCACTAAGGCTAGTGCCTTTTCAGTGGGTAACTAACAATAATGTGTTTATAATTCTGACTTATATTATCTATTACCTATTATACTTTTATTAACTATTATAACTTTTTACGTTAAGTAGATGCATTGACTTCCTAACCTAACCTAATCTAACCTATATCTCCTATCATAACTAGCTTAATATACACTTATAAATATTCTTTTCCAGTAAATTAATATGCCTACTTACTAATCTAACCTAACCTATACTAATTATCCTGGTATACTTACTTTGTTTACAATTACAATAACAAATGATTACACTAATAAATTGATTCATACCAGATATCTATACTTATGCCCTAACCTAACCTAACTTATCTTAATTAGCTTGGTTTACCATAATTATTCTACTTGATGTTAATGCTAATTTAGTCTAATAGAATTTTTACTTGTTACAGTTATGCTACTGCTTTTACATATTTATGCTAATTTACACTAATATAGTTTTTAATTTCTCTATTATAGTATTTATATTACATAATATTTAAATTATTTCAATTAGCTCGCCTGGGTAAGTCATTATTTAGGTTGCTTAGTAGTATAAGTTTCAATGTTTTCTTTAGTAAGTATTTGCTGATTGAGTTGTCTAATTTTATAGAGAAGTGATTGAATAATTTTGGAACAATGAATTCAAGAGTTCTATCGCCGTAATAATTGTTTTGCTTGTCATATTTCAAATACCCCTTTTCACGTAGCCGAGTTCTGTGTAGATGATCGGCAGGTATTCGTAACGAACCGTTTTCGTTGTTGTCAAGCAGAATTTTATACCATACGAAGAAACTTATAGGCAAGACATCAATTGAGGAGTAGAGTTCTGTGTAATTATTTTGCTTAATTTGTATTGAGCCTTTTGGTGCCATTTGTTTCAGTATTCGAATTTGAATATTTTCCACTTTCCTAACGTACGTGGGAAATGTAAGTCCCCATACCTGAATGCCATATCCTAGTATAGAATTTACAAGTGAAAAGTATATGATTTTCATAATATTATGAGGTACTACGGATTTCAGGTGAAAGAATAGTTTTAAAAAATACCTGAGTTTTTCACACAGTAGAAGTATGTGACTTTCCCAATTAAAGTTTTTGTCAAGTATTATACCCAGGTATTTATGTGTACTCACAACCTCTAGACTATTGCAGGAGCAGTTTAGATGTGATACGTTATCGTGAATGCACGTATACGAGTGTGCTTTAATAGCTATCTCGCCCCTTTTTTTATAGGGAGAGGTGACGTACAATACCTTTGTCTTCGTATGGTTGATAACGAGGCCGTTGTCATGGGACCAGCGCAACAGTTGTAGGAATTGTTGGTTCATGATTGTGTTTGCAGTATTTACGTCATCGTGCTCAACCACTATCGCTGTGTCATCAGCGAATTGGTACACTTTTGATTTAAAAAATATATTCGATATAGTGTTGCAATATATCAAATAAAACATAGGTCCCAATACGGAGCCCTGTGGTGTACCCTCTGTTATCCTAACACTTTTACCAATCGCTACGAAAGCGGCTCCCTAAGATGCTACTACAATAAATATAAACAAGTTTACAGGATGACTGTTATATCCGCCAAGAGACTATCAATTAAAAATGAAATTCTTAATTCTAAAAACCAAAGTCGGACGACATGGGACATTATAAATAGAGAATGTAGGAACAAAACTACAAGAAACATCGAATCTATCGAATTACTACACAATCAGATAAAATATACAAATCCACAGGAACTTACAAACATCTTTAATTACCACTTCATTAATACATGTAATATCATTATAGACACGGCGAAAAGTAATCAAAGTGTGAGTCTACCGGATAGTTTGCCTGCCTCATTACACCTCTATCCGATCACAGAGGGTGAACTTAGTGCGTGTTTTAAATCATTAAAATCCAAGTCGGCTACTGACATATGGGGCCACTCCATGAAATTAATCAAGGATATATCGCCAATAATTACGCCCATCCTATTACCGATTTTAAATAAATGCCTAAAGCAAGGCATTTTCCCCACTGCTATGAAAACAGCAAAGGTTTTGCCGATATTTAAAAAAGGCAGTAAAACAGATATAAATAACTTTCGTCCTATATCTTTGTTGCCGTGTTTCTCAAAGGTCTTTGAGAAAATTATATTTAATAGAATAAATACTTTTTTAGATACTTTTAATGTTATTATAAGAAATCAATTCGGCTTCAGAAAGCATAAGTCGACCACTATGGCAATTAGCGAGTTAGTAAAGCAAATTTTAGAATCACTTGACACATCTCAAAACCCCATAGCCGTTTTTTGCGATCTATCGAAGGCCTTCGACTGTGTGAATCACCAGATTCTTCTAGATAAACTAGAGAGGTATGGTATCCGCGGTAGAGCTCATAGCCTGATCACATCATATCTAAATAGGAGATACCAAATTGTGGAAATAAACAATGCTAAGTCATTGCCAAAATTAATTGCACGCGGGGTACCTCAGGGCTCTATACTTGGACCACTACTATTTATTATTTTTATTAATGATATCGATAGGACTGTAGGAGCCTACGGCTCCACATTACCCACAACAAAAAAGTTAATTTCACAGAATAGAAAACTGCAGACTCGCTCAAACTTACACGCGCAGCTGCAGTTAATTTCCAGCTAAATTTGGCAAATATTGCAGAGGCAAGCGACACATGCGTCGCCCCACTCGTAGCTATTGCATCACCGATCACGCTATAAAACGCAGTACATTGCATTCGATGATGATCATTCCTTTGGCAGACAGTTGCCACGTGCTACATCATTACTTCGGCAGACAGTTACCGCGCTCTACACATCGTCCCTTTAGTGGACAGATATCTCGGCTGCACACTTCACTCCTCGACTACACACGCACCGCCACGGCTTCACCTCGCGCCCACACTACAACACAACGGCGAACACAACTCAAGGCGTTAAGAACTGGCGACTTCGACTCATTTCTCTTCGTTCTTCTGAATAAACTCTTCTACACGGACATCTACGACTCTCATTAACGGAGCAACCTTCATGCTGAGAACCACCCTTCGCTCACAAGCAATTGGAGTCTAGTGAAGGGTGTCATTCTCACAGTGGTGACCCCTACGCTCGATAAGACACGCCCCGACGCCAAGGAACATGCAGCGGAGCCCAACCGCACAAACGCCAAACATAGCAGCTTCGCAAAACCCTCCGAAAGCAGACGAACCGATGGAATTATCGGCCATGGCAATGACAAACAGGATACCCGAATTATGGCCGCAATCAATCAAATTATGGTTGAACCACGTGGAAGCCGTTACGGCACCGCAAAAACCATCGGACGACGTCATGTACCAGTTGGTAATAGCCAAGCTCCGCTATCAGGACCTTCAACAGGTCTCCGATATAATTGCAGACCCACCCGCCGAACAAAAATACCATACATTAAAGGAGAGACTAATCCAAGTTCACGAGGAATCGGCGCAGAAGCAGTTCAAGAAACTCATAGAGGAAATGGAACTGGGCGACCAGAAGCCCTCACAACTCCTTCGACGAATGAAGGAGCTCGCAGGAGACAACATCAGCAACCTAGCACTAAAATTCCTTTGGGAATCTCACCTCCCCAAAGTGATGAGGACCATCCTCGCCATTCACCAAAACAAGGACGCATCCGAATTAGCAGAAATGGCAGACGCAATCCATGAAAGCACAGCAATAGAGCCGGTACGTTTTATCAACGAGGTGACGACCACAGCCACTCCGACGGCGCAAGCAACTCCCACTGAACCAGACCCTATAGACGAATTACGACACACGGTTTCGGAGCTATCCCTCAGATTACAAGAGCTAACCACAGACGACCATCGCCGTCAGTCGCGACCAACACCCAGGGATGACTACAGACGAGCATCGCCTCGTAGACAAGAATTCAGGCCCAAGTCGCCCTATCGGAGAGTACATCAGAGGTACAATTTCACCCAGGCACCAGGAGGACTGTGCTATTACCACCACTGTTTCGGAAACAGAGCATTTAAGTGCAGCCAGCCCTGCTCTTGGCCGCAGCAGAGAAACAATGGAAAACCCGAATATCAAAAAAACTAATCACCGTTAGTTCTACGGAGGCGACAACTAACACAATAAACAAACGCCTCACAATATACGACAGAACGAATCAACTAATTTTCCTAATCGATACCGGCGCTCAAATATCAGTACTTCCGAAACCCCCAAAAGCCAAACACCAGGAAACGCACGTCAAACTATACGCTGCCAACGGTACCCCAATCAAAACATTCGGCGAAAAAACATTCCGAGTGAATCTTGGCCTCAGGAGACCGTACCTATGGAAATTCACCGAAGCGGACGTTTCCACACCAATCCTCGGCGCGGACTTTTTGGCATACCACCATCTTTTAGTAGACGTAAAAAATCACAAACTAATCGATGGTGAAACTTTTTTATCCACCAAGGCCCGAGCAGACAACAGCAGCGTGCCAACAATAACAACAATTTACGAAGATATTCCGTTTCCCGAGCTGTTCAGGCAATATCAAAGCGTCGTCAACCCCGCTCCATTAGAGCCAGCTCCAGTCAAGCACAACGTCGAACATTACATCGAGACAACAGGTCCACCAGTCTTCTGCAAAGCCAGACCACTCCCTCATGACAAATACGAGCGAGTAAAAAAACAAATACAACAAATGGTCGATCTAGGCATCTGCAGACCGTCAAAATCAAGCTGGTCCTCGGCCCTGCACGTAGTTCCGAAAAAGAATGACGAGCTACGACTCTGCGGAGATTACAGAAGACTCAACTTTCAGACCTTGCCAGATCGATATCCCATAGCCAGAATCAACGATTTTTCATACATTCTGAATGGCAAGACACACTTCACGAAACTGGACCTTGTCCGAGCATATGAACAAATACCTATCAAAGAAGAGCATATACCCAAAACGGCTATCATAACTCCCTTCGGCTTATTCGAGTGGGTAAGAACAAGTTACGGATTGAGGAACGCAGGTCAGACGTTCCAGCGTTTTATGGATCAAGTGCTCCAAGACGTCCCCAACACATATTGCTACATCGACGACATACTTATCGCTAGCACCTCAGAGGACCAACATCAAAAAGACTTGCAGCTCGTACTCCAGAGATTGGACAGCTACGGACTAAAAGTAAACATAGCAAAATGCGAAATAAATAAACCCGCCGTAGAATACTTGGGGTATCTGGTAAACAAAGCCGGCATAAAACCGCTCGAAGAACGCGTAAAGGTCATAACGGACCTCAAGAGGCCAGATACCATTCACGACATGAGGAAATTCCTAGGCATGATGAATTTCTACCGAAATTGTATCCCGGCTGCAGCATCACTACAAGCTCCCCTCAACAAAACACTAATAGGAGCACGAAAAAACGACAGAAGAAAGATCAATTACACGGACGGACTCACAAAGGCTTTCGAAGACTGCAAAGAAGCGATCAAAAACGCATTTACACTAACACCGCCTAATGCCGATGCACAACTCGTATTGACAACTGATGCATCGGACACCGCGGTAGGAGGAGCACTTCAACAACAAGGCGAAACCGGTCTTCAACCCTTGGGATTTTTTTCCAGGGGCCTAACAGACACTCAAAAAAATTACGCCGCGTATGATAAAGAATTACTCGCCATATATGCCACAGTCAAACACTACCGTCACGTGATAGAGGGAAGGAATTTGGTCATCTATACCGACCACAAACCGCTGATCTACGCTCTAAAAAAGTGCGCTAACTCTAAAAACGAGACGCCACGCCGAATACGCCAGCTCGCGTATATATCAGAGTTTTGCCACGACATCCGCCACATTAAAGGCGAAGATAACACAGTGGCAGATTACCTGTCCCGCATCGAAGAAATCAGCTGCCCGGGACCGATCGACTATCAAGATCTCGCCAACGAACAGAAGGGGAACCAAGAAATAGAGGAATTTTACAACAAAAAACGATACTTGCGTAAAATCACATTCCCCGGAATCGATGAACCAATCGCATGCAATACTCAAGGCGATGTCAACAGACCGTTCCTCACGAAAAAATTCAGGAAAATAGCGTTTCAGCAACTACACAATATCTCGCATCCCGGGATCAGAGCCTCCAAGAAGATAATAAGCCAAAGATTCTTCTGGCCCAATATGCAAAAGGACGTCGGGAATTGGGCCAAAGCGTGCCTGTCCTGCCAAAAATCCAAAGTGGCTCGACACAACCACACCCCGTTCGGAAAGTTCGAGGACACAGATAGGTTCGAACACGTCCACATAGATATTGTCGGTCCTTTAGCCACATCGCAAGGCTTCAAACACATTTTAACTATGATAGACCGAACAACGAATTGGCCTGAAGCCATACCTATCATCGATACCTCTGCCGAAATGACCGCAAAAACCTTCTACGACAGCTGGATAACAAGATTCGGCTGCCCAACCACAATAACAACGGACCGCGGTCGTAACTTCGAGTCACATTTATTCAGCAAATTAGCCAACCTGATGGGAATCAAAAAAACGCGCACGACCTCATACCACCCTCAAGCAAATGGAAAAGTTGAGAGGTTTCACAGAACCCTCAAAGCAGCGATCATGGCACGAGGCAACGAAACCAATTGGGTCGATGAACTCCCCACGGTACTTCTGGGACTTCGATCAGCAATACGGGCAGAGTCCCAGACAAGCCCATCTCTACTAACATACGGTAGAACACTCCGGCTTCCCGGCGAAATTTTCGGAAAAGCGGCTCCGCGAGAAATACCCGATACGGACTTCGCAGACAGACTGCGAACACAAATCAAAAAACTTATTCCGGACGCACCCGCAAACAACACGCAAAACAATATATTTATCCACCCGGATTTAAAGGAAGCGACACACGCATTCATTCGCGTCGACAAAGTAAAACGGCCATTGCAACAACCCTATGACGGTCCGTACCGAATCATAAAAAAAGCCGGCAAATTTTTCACCTTAGACATAAAAGGGAAAAAAGACACCGTATCACTAGATCGACTTAAACCTGCGTACTTTTTACCAGACGAAGCAATAACAATACCAGTGGACAACAACTCACCACCGATAACGGTGACTCGCGCCGGCCGAGCTGTAAAAGCACCAGTGAGATTCAATAACAACATAGCATCATTTCGCTATATACCAAGCAGATATCAACTTTATCGCTCGCCAACATAGATACAGGACAGCATATTTATGCCAGAGTAGACATTACCAAATGATTCATACGCCGGCATATTATATAAACACATCCCTTTTACATTCACATTGTTGCATTTTCAAATCGCGCTCAATAATTATCACGCTCCGCATTTTTAGCCGACGCAATCATTATATCATTTCCATTTACGGCTAGCAGTTAACACGCGCACATTTTATTTATATACATTCATTCGTCATTTCACGGCCAGCGAATGTTATCACGTCAGCATGTTTACCGAGCCCATTGTTCATTGTCTTACATTCATTTCTTTTTCCTTATTGTCAACATTTTATAACAGCGCCAGTTTTTAACACATTGTAACGAAACGTTTTCGCCACTCATAACAACATACGGTTCTCAAACTGTCAAACACTCGCATAAAAACATACGATTCCCAAACTTTCGCGAACACAACTTCACACACACTTTTAATTGTCACACTTACACTTTTTTGCCACTTTGTCGTGAAGACCTTCCATATTGTCATACGCAAGCCCTTCACTAGGGGGGAGCCATGTAGGAGCCTACGGCTCCACATTACCCACAACAAAAAAGTTAATTTCACAGAATAGAAAACTGCAGACTCGCTCAAACTTACACGCGCAGCTGCAGTTAATTTCCAGCTAAATTTGGCAAATATTGCAGAGGCAAGCGACACATGCGTCGCCCCACTCGTAGCTATTGCATCACCGATCACGCTATAAAACGCAGTACATTGCATTCGATGATGATCATTCCTTTGGCAGACAGTTGCCACGTGCTACATCATTACTTCGGCAGACAGTTACCGCGCTCTACACATCGTCCCTTTAGTGGACAGATATCTCGGCTGCACACTTCACTCCTCGACTACACACGCACCGCCACGGCTTCACCTCGCGCCCACACTACAACACAACGGCGAACACAACTCAAGGCGTTAAGAACTGGCGACTTCGACTCATTTCTCTTCGTTCTTCTGAATAAACTCTTCTACACGGACATCTACGACTCTCATTAACGGAGCAACCTTCATGCTGAGAACCACCCTTCGCTCACAAGCAATTGGAGTCTAGTGAAGGGTGTCATTCTCACAGGACAATTACGCCGCCAGTAAAGACGCTTCTATACGCCGATGACACCAGCTTCTTTTTTGAAAATAAAAACACCCAGGTCTTGGAAAAGCTGATAAACGAGCAGCTTCTTGTGGCTAACACTTGGTTTGAAAAAAATCAACTTTTCATAAACCCATCAAAAACGGTAGCGATGAAATTTTCAACTACTAAAAAGAATGACAAAAATATAACGATTAAAATGGAATCAGAAAATATAAATATTGTCAGAAATACTAAATTCTTAGGGATCACTTTAGATGAAAATTTAAACTGGAATCAACATATCAATAATTTGTGTGCAACTTTGTCATCGGCAGTCTATGCTATAAGAAAGGTGAAATTTCTGGCTGGCGAACGTGCAGCGATCAGTGTGTATCACTCCTGCTTCCATTCAAAGATGTCTTATGCGATACTACTATGGGGTAATGCAACCGATACCCATCGCGTTTTTGTGCTACAAAAGCAAGCCGTTAGGACAATTTTTGGTGTAAGCAGAGAAACACATTGCGCCCCTTTTTTTATTAAAGCTGGTATCCTTACCATGTCGTCCATGTACATATATCAGTGCCTTTTATACGCCAAAGAGAATGTTTTAAATTGCGAGCTTCACTCCACTCGGCATAGCCATAATACGCGACATAAAAACAACGTGTTATTGCCTAAAGTACGCTTGACTAAATATCAAAAAACATTTTTATATATTAGTTTTAAATTGTTCAATGCTTTGCCATCATCGACGAAAAGACTTGAGATGGCAGCATATAAAATCTGCTTGAAAAATCAGTTAGTCAAACATGCCCTTTACAAACTGGACGACTTTTATGATATTGCGTCCACAATTGCTTGATTATAAATAACCATATTATGACTATACTTTCGAACTAAGTTTTAGATTTTATTGACATTGTGTTTAATTACGCATGTTTCAGTTTTTTTTTTTATGGTATTGATTATTATTTGTTTGATTATTGATTATTTTGTAAATTTGACTATTTTTAAGTAATCACCTCTGATTACAATTATTTTTTTTTCCTTTTAATTAATCAAAGCGGTTTTATCATCCAGTAAATTATGATTGTAAAATTTGACATGTTCCTCAGTATTGTGAAATGCTTTTATGGAATGAATAAATGATGATGATGATGAGTCCCCTATTTTTACCGCCATTTCTCTATCACTTAGGTAACTGCGCAGTAACTCTTTGTATCTGCCTCTTATACCTACATCGTCAAGGGTCCTTATGAGTCGATCATGATTAATTGTGTCGAAAGCCTTGCTAAAATCCACAAGGACAATTATGACGTGTTTTTTATCATTCAGGCACTTATTTACGTGGTTTGTAAAATTAGATAGGAGTTGATCGGTATTCTTATTTTTTTGGAACCCGTATTGGCTTTCATTGATAATATTATTAGTCGTTAGGTATGTCTGCACCTTGCCTGCGATATATTTTTCAAAGATTTTGTTAATACTTGACAAAATGCTGATGGGTCTATAATTGTTGTAATCCTTGTGATTACCGCCTTTATATACAGGTCTTATTAAAGCTATCTTTAAAAAAATTGGATATAATCCTGTATCTAAGCACAGATTAAGAATTTTACTAATAATAGGACTAATCTTTTTGTTAATTAATTTGAGATCTCTTACTCTAATTTGATCTAATCCAGGTGATTTATTGGCATCTAAACCAGCTATAATTTTCTGAATATCTTCTGACTTACTTCGGAATGTACATAGTTCTGTCTATTGGCTTAGTTGAATTTAAATCTAATGTTTTTTTGTCGCATTTATGGAGTATGGCTTTAACGTTGTTTTGAAAATTTTCTACAAATTCATTTGCAATATTTCCGTGACTTTTATTTTCTCCTAAGTATTTTATTATTGGTTCATCTAAAGACTGCTTTTGTTTCCCAATTAAATTATTTATTTTATTCCAAGTCATTTTTATATTTCCTTTAGAATTTTCAAAATCTTTTTTGTAGAAGCATCTTTTTGCATTTTTTATTTCGTTCGTGGCTTTATTCCTTAGACTAACATAATTTTTGCGATTTAATTCATTATTCTGATTATTTTTCCACCTATGATAAGCTTTGTCTCTTTCTTTCATTAGTTTTATAATATTAGAGTCGATCCACCCATTAAAAAATGGGTTTCTCTTATTTTTAAATGATGATTCTTTAGTACATTCACTGTATATTTGAGTGAATATGTCGGCAATATTAGTTATCATTTTATTAGGATCATTTGTTCCCAACATCACGCTTGCCCAGTCTATTGATTGTAAGCGGCTATTTTTTTTATTTTATTTATTTATTAATTTACAATAACTTCATATAATATGTCATATAAACACCATTTACATAATATGGTTCAGTTGGGAGAGATTGAGCACATCCTATGGTGAAAATGTTTATCCGCATTCCTAACTAGGTCAGAGACCCGTATCTAGGGATGCTGATTTTTGTTTAATTGTATCGACGAGCGATCTTTTGATATTCTGAACTTAAGTTGCATTGCATGATACATAAGAATATATACATATGTATATACATACGCATACATACACACATACATAAATATATATATACATATATATATATATATATATATATATATATATATATATATATATATATATATATATATATATATATATATATATATATATATATATATATATATATATATATATATATATATATATATATATATATATATATATATATATATATATATATATATATATATATATATATATATATATATATATATATATATATATATATACATATACATACCTACACATATACATATATACATAGCAAATAATACACGAGATTTGATATTAGTTAGTAATATATAATTTAATAAAACAACTTAAATTATAATGAGCGAGAGCAATTGAGACTCCGCATACATTGGACCCCTTTCAAGCAGGTACTTCTTTATAAGTATTTTGAATGAATTTAAGTTGTTTGCATTCTTATAACTCTCATTTAAATTATTTTAAAATCTCGGCGCAAGGAAGTAAAAATGCCTTTGGGCAAATGAGGACTTTACAATCGGAATATTATAATTCGACCCAGTAGCTTGCCTTGTGTTTTTAGTTTGTTGGCTTCTTGTCTGCTGATCCTTGATTCTGTGAAACTCAATTAGTAATTGTTTTATGAATAATTGTCTCACATCAAGTACTCCATATTCTGTAAAGAGTTTCGCTGAGGGGTATCTAGGGGGTTTTTTTATTGATGACCTTTAGAATCAGCTTCTGCGCATTGATCAAAGGAAGGAGTACTTGTGTGGTACAACCACCCCATGCAATTGTGCCATAGGACCACAGGCTTTGGCACAACGCCATATACACAGTTTTGAGCAGGGGCTTTGGTAGAATATTTCGAAGCTCTCTAAACACGTAGGCGAGTTTCCTTGTTCTTGTGGCTAGGTTGCTTTATTAGTCCGTTGTCAAATACGCGTATCTTCCGCTCCCCGCCGGTCATGTCGCCCCCATGATCAGTACCAATGTTGACCGCTATGGCATAATGATCACTAATTTTATGTTTAATTGTTGCCGAGTTAATATTGTCACGTTCATTTCTTATAAAGATATGGTCGATACAGGAACGTTTTAGCAATCCTTGTACGATGACTTCCCGCGTGAATGTATTTATATAGCATTGCAAACCACAATTTGCCATTATGTCTAAATATTTTGACACGTGCGGTTTATTTTCTAAATGTATGTTCCAGTTTATATCACCAAAAAATATAATATCATCGCCCTTAGGTAATGACGAGAATTGTGTTTCAATTTTTTGTAAGCAAGTGCTATCGTTTGAATTTGGAGGTCGATAAACAGCAAATATTGAAGTATTTTTTTTGTTCCATTTTAAGTTACAAATGATAATTTCCATTTCGTCATATTTTATGTCTTTTTGCTCAAATTGTATGTGTTTTTTTATAAATAAAACCAAACCTCCACCCGTACCTCGATCTCTTGCGCAAATTATTTTGTGAAACCCATTAATGACGTAGAGATTAGCTATTTGTGGATCAGTCCAAGGCTCGCTAATTAAAATAATATCTAATTTGTGAATGTCGTTATGAAGGCACACCAGTAACTGGTCAAAGTTAGATTTACTCCTCTGTAAGTTGAGGTGCAATACACATAAATTTTTATTAGTCTTCGGCAGCGTATCATGCCATTTTCCGAATGAATTATGTTCACTATTATGATAAGTTGGTGTAGATAAAATATCAAAGTCCATATCGGCAGCAGAATTTCAGAGTAAGTTCAGCAGATAGCAGTTGTTTATAGAAGTTTCTCCAGGTCACTTTCACTAACTATTTGAATGATGTTTTTGTCGTCTTCGTTTTTTTTAGCATATATTTTATTGTTTTTATACCAGATGTATTTGAAGGTATGTTTTCCTGCTGATTTCGCTTTCCACAGTAAGTCTTTGAAGTAGTGGGAAAGATGTTCGTTGATGTAGATGCGTTGATCGTTGCTGGCAGACAATATTTGGTTCGTTAGTGTAATTTTTTTCTTTGAAAGCAATTTATTTCGTCCCTTGATGGAGCGAAATCTTACAATGAGGCTGGATTTCTTCTTCGCGTTACGATGCTGCTTCCAATATGCCGTGTCTACGTCGTCCTCCAGGTCCAAGTCCAGCTTTCTTCCGATTGCGGCTATCACCTCCGATTCGGATATTCGAGTAGATGTTCCGTTGTCTCCTAGTCCTGGTGCTACTCCAACTATTTCCACTTCGTAGTTAAGTCCTTTTTGCTCCATTTGGACGACACGTAGTTTGAGGTCGTCGATCTCCTCCCGATTTTCTTTTATATTTTTATCATGCCCAGCTAGCTGTTCTTGACAGATTACGAGCTCGGCTTCGATTGACTCGTATTTCTCCTTAAAATGATCCTTGCTCTTGGTTAATTCGTGGATTTCGCGCTGGAGGTCATATATCAGTTCAGACCGCTTATTGAACAGAATCAGTAACTCCTTTACTGAGAGACGTTCCAGGTCTTGTTCCTCAAAAGCTGCATCCCTGGTAGTGACTTTTGAGCTGCAGCTTCCACATGACCAGTGGCTTCTTAATCCACGGAGTTCGGCTTCGTCGCCAGGCCCGCACTTAAAGTGATATGATAATCCACACTCACTACACTGTAGAAATTCTTCCGTTTTTGTGGAGAGAAATTTTTTGCACTTGTCACACGCGCGTTTATTAGACATGTCGGTTTTACGATTTTATATAAAATTGAAAGTTAGTGAGTGTGGTCGAGAAAAAGTATACATTTAACAAGGTACCTTAGTGACTGTCCCCTTTGCAGTCCTTGCACAGCTACACATATTCTAGCTGGCTGCAAGGTGACCTTAAATCAAGGACGGTACACTTACTGCTACGCCAAAGTCCGCTGTTATTCGCGAGGTAATTAGCCTCTTAGTGGCTCGTGCCAACAAGGGTCTGACAGTACCCTCCAAACCCCAAACCAGTTTGTGCGGGAGGGCTCTAAAGGCAAAAAACATTTCACTACAAAACCTTCTCAGTAATCGAGAAAGCTTCAGATTGGATTCTGAAGGTGGATTCGTTCTCTAAGCAGTATAAATTCCCTGAGACTCGGATGCGCAGCCCTCCGTCCAGATATAACTCTTTACTCGATATCTCGAAAGATAGCCCTTATTGTAGAATTAACTGTTCCGTGGGAATCAAATATCCCAAAAGCCCACGAGTACAAATTAAATAAATACCATGACCTCGCAAATGCCGTCACCCGGAACGGTTTCACTGTTCACCTTCACGCGGTGGAAGTAGGCGCTCGTGGCCTGCCAGCCAAATCTCTGTTTCACCTCTTTAAAAATCTTGGTCTCTCCAGGAAAATAATCAACTCCTTCCTAGAAAAAATATCTAAAACCGCGATTTCCGCATCTCCAATTCTATGGCTTCGAAGGGGAAGTGTATGGGTGGTAAGGTGACGCTCACATGTCTGCCGTCGTAAATGAAAACACAGTAACTTCATTTACTGTGTTTAAACAAGTTTGGTTCTTTAAAATCACGAGTTGGAGTACTATAAGGCAAATTTTTCGGTTTGTCTGTCGATGAATAGTTACCGAGATACCTGAGATAAAAACACAGTATTTGTTAAAAAATCAGAATATTTTTAATATAAAACACAGTATGTATAATTTTTTAAGTTAAAATACAGTAACCTATTATTTACTGTGATCTTTTTTAATACCTATAAGCATTTAAGAAATATTTTTGTTTGGTTACAACACGGCTTCTTCAGATACTGTGGATTTAGGTAAAATTTTGTTAAAAGTTAATTTATTAATACACGAATTAATCACAATATCTCAATTTCTGTGTTTAAGGTGCCTGCATTTTTTTATTTATTTAAAACATATATATTTATTTTACATGGTTAGAACACAGTAATGGGTAAAATTTACCTATAACACAGTAACCACTCAGTTACGGTGTTATATCCTAAAAATATAAAATTTATCAAATTATTTTCCAAATTCAAAACACAATTTCTAATGTAATTAATTAAGCAATTATAAGTTAATATACTTATATATTTTTTATGCAGAATTGAAGTTCTAACTATTTTTTAACATTAAAGATTAAAAGAAATTATCTATATTGATTACTTTGCTCATGAAAACAAATATTTAACAACTGAACTTTGACCGCGTTTTTCTCAAAACGTCTGTTTTCAAGTTACTGTGTTTTCATTTACGACGGCGTGGCAAGACAGCTGTTTTAAACCTGTAACAGCTGGTCGTTAGTCCGGAGTCCACCGCTTACCCACCAGAAGCGTAAAAATAGTATTATGATGGGCCCGACTCCGGTTGGTGAATTCCATGGCAGATCGGTTTGTACTTTATTTTTTATACCATCGAGCTGATTTGATGACGGAGCCAGGAACTCCTTGATGGCAAATGGTAGGACAGTCGAATTTGGGCTTGTATGGTTTGTTATCATGAGTACTTTCCTATTACACATGATGACGAGGGTCTGAAAATGGAGCCGGAAGATTGCCACCGGAACTCCCTCATAGAAAGTGCTAAGATAGTCGAATTTGGGCTCGGTTGCTTTGTTGTCTTGAGTACTTTCCATTACACACGATGATGAGGGTCTGAAGATGGAGCCGGGAGATTGCCACTGGAACTCCCTGACGGAAGTAAAGCTTATTTCTAAAAAAAAATACTCAATTTATTTTTGTTGATGTCTCTATGTTTGTTGGTACGAGAGGTGATTATCAAGCATGACACGAGGCCGTGGCGGCCAAAAGCTATATGAAGCATAATTTTGTGGCCTGGTTGTGAGAACACGAAAAAGAATTTTAATACAATTATGCCCGATTTTAAAAACCCGATCCTTAAGCTATCATTTCGCCAAAACGAAATTGCTAAATTACTTCCATATTAATTTGTAAATTATCTTTATTCTGTTACTGTTTTCCAAAAAAATAAAAACGAGCAAGATTTGTCTTCAGTTTTTGACAAACCTAGAGATGATTCTCAATATTATAAAATACTATTTACACCAGCGTATGGTCTATTTGCATAGCACTAAAACAGTTTTTGGAACTTCCATACAAAAAATATAAGAAAAAAATGTTTGAAATTACGTAATTTCCAGAAATGGTATGGTCAAACATTATTTTTTTCTATTTATTAAAGATACTTTTGAGTGCCATAAAAAAATAACACTGTGATCTTAAGTTATTTTATTATTGTAATCTAATTTTTACTTTATAAAAAACTATTCATTTAATAATTTATTATATTATAATTGAAAAACCAAATCGACGCCTTTTTATGTGCAATTAATGTTCGACTCTAGTGAATGGAAAATATTTATAACTGGGAAAATAAGTATAATTCGGATGCACCCAGCCACGGACCCATCACATAATCCTTGCCAGACTCGGAATTTCTTAATTAGCATCAATAATTGACCAGCTTTAATTAATTTTACGAACTGCGAAATTAAGTCCTAAAAAATATTCACTACGTCCCCGACTAGATCTAAAACAGAGGTACCCAAACTTTTTGTACCGTAGACCACTTGCTGTTTTCCGTAGGATAATACTTACTAACTTTTAATGTGTTTTTTGGCAGCTGGCACAGTACTGAACACTTACAAATGGTTTTTCGTAAAGTGGACAGTTGTAAAAAATGTAAAACAAGTACAATTTTGAGTTGTTCATTACAAAGCGTCCACGACCTTGAAGTACGAAGCATTAGCGAAAGCGATATGTAGCACCATCTCGCTTACTCATTTATGTGATTCGTCTATGCTACTCGCTCGCACGGATAGGTACCCATTGAAACGCGATTTTTTCACATATATCACTGGCACCTCCCTTCGTTAGTCATGTGCGCTGGCCTCCTTAATCGAGTTGTGATGCAATTTGAGTAGTGTGTTGATTTCCTTACACGATACTTGTGACGCAACGAGTTTGTTTATTGATATTGTTTATTAACCCCTCAAATGTGAGGCGTCCCTTAAGGGATGCCTTGGCAAAATGTATACAAAATGTATATAAATTTATATAAATGTAAATATAAATGTAAATGTGCGCCGCTTTATAGTAATCCGCTCTATAGTAATGCTATAGCTCTATAGTAAACCCCGCTCTATGTAAATGTAATTGTAAATGTAAATTTATATACATTTTGCCGTAGGCAACCCGAGCTAATCGCCATTCATTTGAGGGGTTAAGGCGCCATAAGACCTCAGAAAAATATCCAAAATGGGACACCCGAAAAAATAGGCGGAGTCAATTTTGTAGGGTTTGACGAATAAAAGTCCAGTGTTGACGAAGCGTCAACGCAACGATTCCACGTTCGCTAACACTGGGAACCAGACGCATACTAAACGGTCAATCGCAGCGCTAGCACAGAATAACTATCTTTACGCAGTGGTGGTATAAGGGTGATAGTGGCAAAGCATATTTAGTGTAACTCTCAGAGCGCTCTAACGTTTTAATTAATTGTAATTAATTTAGGGCCTAAATAAAAAATGTGGCTAAGTGCTGCCCTAGAAAATTAACCAGTCAATATAATGAAATTATAAAAAAACACAGTCACCGCTTACATTGTAGGAGTAAACGCGCCTGAAAGTTTTCGAAGTCAGTTTAAAGCCTTAATGTCCAAGGCAATGAGCAACTTTTTGGTGTCCAAATTTTAAATTGGTTCATGATCGAGGGATTCACTTAGAAACTTTTTTTAATTATTGCTTATATTTTTCAAAATTTCCATAAAACTAAAATTCCTCAGATATGGTCGTTCCCAGGTATCATGTCGCCTTAATTTTAAAATACTATGCTGTACACACAATCTATTTTAGAAATAATATGATATTTACGGATTGCCAAAGTGTTTATGATGAGGTCCGCTAACGTAGATCCCTATTTACATGTAGTGCACACCGATTTTTTCTCACTGACACGAACCCTTCGCAATTCAAAATCGACCCCTGGGGTCCATACAGACCACTATGGGAATCACTGATCTAACAGAATGATAATAAATAAAAAAACACCATTATAGTACACATTAGGTATATTTTAATGATCTAGTTAAGTTTATTTATATTATACATCTTAGTCAATGAACCACAATATGAGTAATTTGAACATATTTGTCATCACATAATAAAATTTGAAATAAATTAAATACATAGAAAATAACACAAAAATATACAGTTTTGCATACATACCGAGGAATAAAAACTAAACCACGATATTCTACCAGCAAAACTACGTCCTGATATTGATTATATATGGCATTGGATTGCTCAACTCTATAGTACATTTTTGCAACCGTTGTGCGCCAGCAAAATTCAGGTGGCGCCATCGATATATGATTTCCTAGATGGGCCTTTCGTGCTCGAAAATGACCACTTCAAAACCACTACTGAAAGCCGGTCAATAGTAGTGTGGTCGCAGTCCGCTGGCAGGCAGCCGACCGTTTCCAGTGTGAGAGCAGCCGCGAAGAATATTTGCGTGCTATTCTCTCGCATACTGCTCAATTTATTGCTCTCTCTGTCACATGTTTTACGAGCGAAGGGTATAAAAACTACGTCCTGATATTGATTATATATGGCATTGGATTGCTCAACTCTATAGTACATTTTTGCAACCGTTGTGC
Organism: Micropterix aruncella; assembly: GCA_944548615.1. Lineage (NCBI taxonomy): Eukaryota > Metazoa > Arthropoda > Insecta > Lepidoptera > Micropterigidae > Micropterix > Micropterix aruncella. The sequence goes on from OX155958.1 coordinate 4,900,577, forward strand.
GCCAGCAAAATTCAGGTGGCGCCATCGATATATGATTTCCTAGATGGGCCTTTCGTGCTCGAAAATGACCACTTCAAAACCACCACTGAAAGCCGGTCAACAGTAGTGTGGTCGCAGTCCGCTGGCAGGCAGCCGACCGTTTCCAGTGTGAGAGCGGCCGCGAAGAATATTTGCGTGCTATTCTCTCGCATACTGCTCAATTTATTGCTCTCTCTGTCACATGTTTTACGAGCGAAGGGTATAGAGCCAACTTATTTGTATCTGAGGGCATATCTAGCTAATATATCGGTGGGCAGCGGTGAAAACATTGACGGTGACGGTGAAACTAATAGCAAATAATAAAAAAGGTTTAAAAACGAATTTACCACATGAAATTTTTAGTACCCAGTGTTTCGGCGATGTTGCAACCGCCATTGTCCAGGGTAGACTACCATGAACAAGGGCGGTTGCAATATTGCCTAAAACGTCGAGTGATACAAAATCCACGTGGTAAATTCATTTGTAAACCGTTTTATAATGTTAAACAACCGCAATAGTCTTCGTTTTTTTTTTATAAAATCCTGATTGATTATTACAACCTAATAATATAACCCGAGATAACAATAATAACATTCAATTATCGCATTTTTTTAATTGGCTGATTACATCACAAAAATAATACAGAGACTTATAATGCCATGTATTAGTCTATCTGAATTTGAAGAACGTAATTATTACACATCGAAACCTATGTAACAAACTAAAAATTGACATCTCTATGTAAATAATATTAAAATAATAAGAGCAACGATTTAAAAATTCGTTTGGTATTATATTATTATTATATTTTGAAATAAGATAGGCGTGTTTAGAGCACCATCTAAAGTGCACCAAGTGCATAAGATAATATTAATCAATTTTTGGAACTATGAGTGCTATCTACACATTGCGTTTCGTAGTAAAATCCTAGCTACCAAATCGTAGTATGGAATTGAGCAATCATAGTATGGGACTCAGAAGGAGCCTCCACGAAGATTGTGCACATTTTCGACTGTCTGGTCTACGACCATGAACAATTGGACGTCCCTGGAAACGGTGAGTCTACTCACCACAGCCAATGCTTTAACCACCGGGCCGAAGGACACTGTGACAACTAGAGCTGTTAACTATAACGGTCGAACCCTTAACCTCAGGAAGTTTTAACGACAAAAGACTTGGGACGAAAAACAATCCATAAATAAAAAAATAAAATACAAACGGAGCTGCCATGGAATTCACCGACCGGAGTGAGTCGGGCCCATCATAATACTATTTTTTTAATATTTTTTTTTACACTTCTGAGGGGTGAGCAGTGGATTCCGGACTTACAAACCGGCTGTGGTAGGTTTAGGACAGCTGTCTTGCCACATGTGAGCGTTCACCTTACCACCCATTCACTCCCCCTTCGAAGCCATAGAATTTGAGATGCAGAAATCGCAGTTTTAGATAATTTTTCTAGAAAGGAGTTGATTATTTTCCTGGAGAGACCAAGCTCTTTAAAAAGGTGAAACAAAGATTTAGCTGGCAGGCCACGACCGCCTACTTCCACCGCGTGAAGGTGAACAGTGAAGCCGTTCCGGGTGACGGCATTTGCGAGGTCATGGTATTTATTTCATTTGTACTCGTGGTCTTTTGGGATATTTGATTCCCATGGAACAGTTAATTCTACGATAAGGACCATCTTCCGAGATAAAGAGTAAAGAGTTAAATCTGGACGCAGGGCTGTGCATCCGAGACTTTCAGGGAATTTATACTGCTTAGAGACCGAATCGACCTCCATAATCCAATTTGAAGCTTTCTCGATTATTGAGAAAGGTTTTGCAGTGAGATGTTTTTTGCCTTTAGAGCCAACCCGCACAAACTGTATTGGGGGTTTGGAGGATACTGTGGAACCCTTGTTGGCACGAGCCACTGAGAGGCTAAGTACCTCCCGAATAACAGCAAGGACTTTGTCGTGGCGGTAAGTGTACCGTCCTTGATCCAAGGCCACCAAGGTATAGTTTCGCCACCTGCCCGACAGAGGCCAACGCCTTACGGTGAGGAACCAGGCAAGGTACTGTCAGTTTGTAAGTATATCTCCATCTGGAATTAACCTTCAGGATACCTCCTGTCTCCTGATTGGTTACAGAATTGAGGTGGCTTGCGCGGTCCTCTCCCTTATGTAGTGGTAAAATAGTTTCTACCAAATCTATCGCGGACCACGGCATCCTTTGTCAGACTTATTCATCCGGGATCGGGTGGCCGAATAGTCATTTCAAGAGCAGTTGCCGTAAGGTGAACAACCACCCCTGCTCTATAGGAGACAGTACTGTTACTAGAATCCCCGGCTGTCTATCAGAATGCACAATCGATTGACTGACGCCGCACGATGCGCAAAGCGTCCGGGAGTACCCGAAGGTTGACTCCTAGGGGAATCTGACCCGTAGGCCAGAGTCCTACCCTGGCTCGCACTTCTACGTGGAGGCCGCCGGATGAGTGTTGACCCGTGAGTTTGACCGACCCTGAACACATGGGTCTTAGTGGCCAAACTGCAACAGGGCCCAATAGCTCGCAGCGAATTTAACATACGACTGGGGAACGCTGCAGGATGAAGATGTCAACCCTTATCACACACCAGGACCTACAAGAGACGACCAACATGACCACCGAGGCCGTATATTTTTGGACAGAAGTGTCCTAACTTGGCCTGGGCGATGTCCGGATATGTAACTAGATAACAATTGAGCAATAAAATACGCTATATAATCAATGGTACTGAGAAGAAATTTTACACACAGAATGGACCCGAATGCGTTTCGTTGTAAACTAAAACAGAAATTAGTTCAAGCGAACAAGATAGAGGAATAATGAATCGAACTTATATTCGTTGGAATAAATCTGAACATATTTCGTGCGGTGTAAGATTCAGATGCTTTATTCAGGTGGGTTATTATAGAATAGAATTAGAGTTATTCAGTTTTAATGCGAAAAAGTGACAACCATTCTTTTCCCATTCCGTTCTAGCGTATTGCCCTGTCTCCTTCGCACAAACTAATTTCCAATTTTAGTTCACGAAGAAACGCAATCAAGCCCAGTGTTCTGACTTCTGTTTATATCGCCAAACAGGAGAACAGTTTATATTATAGAGTATTATAATAAATTATGTCACTTATCACTTTCACAGAGTATTAATTAGTAAATATTCGAAATGTTAATTTCTCTTAGTGAAATTATTGTGGAGATTCACTAAATCACTATATTAAATGGAAATAAAATATATATAAGCATATCAGCCTTTTTTTTAATTTCACAAATGATTACTCCACATTGGTGATTATGATGAGACGTCCTAAAATTGATAATAAATTCAATGCTAAAAACTATTCTAAGTTAAAGTAAAATTAAGCTGTTATATACAGGTTAAAATCAGAGAAAATCTAATATTATGTAATGCTTAGAACTAATTATGTTATATAATTAAAAATGGCAAGGAGTAATACTATAGGTTATGATTATCCATAAAAAAAAAAGAGATTTTAATAATTATAAAAATACAATTCCGACACGTTTCCCAATCGAGATTGAGCGATATGTTTTTTTTTTGGTTATTTCTAACAGAAAAATTTGAGTATTTCTTATTGTATACGCTATGAATATTCAGACACGCTTATCTATCGGTTAATGTCATACGTTAGAGTTTTTTCGAGTTTCACCACGAGTGTATATATTTTTTAGTCCACATATCACTGAGTTTTCTCGCTTTTTACAGCTAGTTTTGCCTACCCGGCAGCCTGGGAGTTGTGCACCTCCCGACCTGAAACCCTGAGCGACCTGAAACCCCGCGGGACCCCGCCGAGTCACCGATGCGCCCGCTCCGTTCCGCTTGGGAGAACAAAACAAAATGCATACGAAAAAAGCGAGAAAATAAATATTCTAAATTATAAACTACGACAATAAATAATGATAACAAGGTGGAACTTCGATTTTCTTGAATTGTACACGTTTAGAAGTACAGTAGAGCCGTGGTTATCTGAGCCTCGACTAACTGAGTACCGGGTTAACCGAGGTAGAAGTTGAAGAACTTTTTAAGAAGTAACTACTTAACTTTGACACATTTGCTATACAGTATTTGCATTTTTAAGTGACTATATTTAAATATGTAATAGATGTATTCTTTTACTACATTGACTATGTTTTCATTCATTTTAAACTTTACAGTATGTTTCCCCTTTGATTTAGGACAAAGTGTGTTATCCGAGTTTTCCGAAGTACCCTTTGTCCACATTACCTCAGATAAGCGGGGCTATACTGTAATGTGAAATAAAGAGAGATGGCGAAAAGTTTCATTATCGCAAGGAACTCTTTTGCTTTTTTATATATTTGTGGAATGGTATAAAAGTTAATGTGCTGCAGCACCATCTACTGGCGAGTTACAATAATGTGCTTATTGTGAAAATATTATCCGTGCTCAAATACCTACATATACCAATTTTCATTGCGATCGGTCGAACGGTATAGGAGTTGATGTGCTGCAGCACAATCTAGTGGCGAGTTACAATACAGTGCAAAGCGCAAAAATATTATCCGTTTTTAAATACCCATATATACCAATTTTCATGGCAAATCAGTTGAACGGTATAGAAGTTAATGTGCTGCAGCGCCATCTAGTGGTGAGTTGCAATCAAGTGGTTAGTGAAAAAATACTATCCATTCTCAAATACCTATGTATACCCATTTTTGCGGCAATCGCTTGAACGGTACAGAAGTTAAGGTGCAGCAGCGCCTCTAGTGGCGCTTATAACAAAGTGAATAGCGCGACAATATTATCCGTGCTCAAATACCTATGTACCAATTTTCATGGCAATCGGTTGAGCGTGTTGCAGCACCATCTAGTGGCGAGTTATACCAAAGTGGATAGCATAAAAACCTTCTCCATGAAAAAATACACATATGTGCCAACATTCATAGTAATCGGTCAAGAGCGTCGAAGTCTATTAAGCTCAAATATATCAACATCCATTTTTATATATACAGATAGATTTATGAACAAAACAGGTCATCTTTTAATTTAAAAATGTTTAATCACATGAACCGTAAATCTCATGATGAAAAACCGAAGTTCTACCTTGCTAAAATGCTAGAATATAAAACTATAATAAAAAGAGATAAGCTACCCGAACTTTGGAATGAATGAATTGATTTAAACTTAAAACGAAATTATTTGGACTTTACTAAGCATAAGGATATATGTTTTTTTTTTATATCGTCGAGTGGCAATGGGGAAGATTTTTTTAACCCGAAAGAACGAGGAAAAGAAATTGAACTACGTACATTGTAGAAGACGCTGTATGAATTTGTCGCTGGCCATAAAGCAACAAAAGAGTAGTTGCTCGGGCCGTGTCGTAGAACATAATCAATTGCAAGCAAAAAAAGCAAAAAAAAAATCTAAACTACACATGAATAAATATTAGTATAATAATATATTATTCATGCCAAAAATAAAATATACACTTTAAGAAATATGTACTCAACATGCAAGTAAAGATTTTGCATGAGAACTGCAAATGAAAAGAAAACTTTGGCGAATCAGATCAAATAAAAAATAAAGAAATGTTACATTCGGGTTAGGAATGTCCGTTCCATCCGTCGCCCTATTGGCGAAAATAAGATTAGCGTCCGGCGGCGGGGAAGGAGCGAAGGATTCGAAGGGGCTCGAGGGAAAAGCGGGCTCGGCTGGAGTCAGGAACTGTACGGAGCCGGCAGAGTCAGGGGAGCGAGCGAAGTCAGAGGAAAGAACGGAGTCAGGGAAGCGAGCGGAGTCAGGAGAGTGAGCGGAGTCAGGGGAGCTAGCGGAGCGGGCGGAGTCAGGGGAGCGAGCGGAGTCAGGGGTGCGCTCAGGGCACGAGGTCGGGCAGGCGCGGGCGGCCCTAGGCGCGACGGGGATTCCCCCGTTCGCGATCGCGTTCGCGCTCGTCGGCTACCACTTTGCGCTCCTTGTAGTAGATCTCCTCGCTTTCCTTGTCGCACAGCAGCAACACCACGGCGCCGAACAGGAAGATGGCCGCTCCCCAGCCGACGCCGTACGCCCACCCGAACTCCCACAGCGTGCGGTTACCTGCAAAACATGAAAACGTATTTCGAGAGGAGCCATTGACATCTACGTTGACATTCCCTTCTTTTACTTATTTTTAAGTTTCTCGTTTCCTGATATATTAGAGTTGTATATGCTCTTCTTTAGCGTTGCTTCTGTATCTTATACGAGGTTTTGTAATACTGACAACACCGACACTGACCGGCAGTAAAATAATAAAATGTTAAACTGCAAGGACGTGTTTGTTTTACGGAAAGAATAAGAATGTTTATTCGTCGAATGTCGGTCTCTAAGCAGTATAAATTCCCTGAAAGTCTCGGATGCACAGCCCTCCGTCCAGATATAACTCTTTACTCTCTATCTCGGAAGGTGGCTCTTATAGTAGAATTAACTGTTCCATGGGAATCAAATATCCCAAAAGACCACGAGTACAAATTAAATAAATACCATGATCTCGCAAATGCCGTAACCCGGAACGGCTTCACTGTTCACCTTCACGCGGTGGAAGTTGGCGCTCGTGGCCTGCCAGCTAAATCTCTATTTCACCTCTTTAAAGATCTTGGCCTTTCCAGAAAAATAATCAACTCTTTCTTAGAAAAATTATCTAAAACTGCGATTTGCGCATCTCAAATTCTATGGCTTCGAAGGGGGAGTGAATGGGTGGCAAGGTGAACGCTCACATGTGGCAAGACAGCTGTCCTAAACCTACCACAGCCGGTTCGTAAGTCCGGAATCCACTGCTCACCCCCCAGAAGTGTAAAAAAATAGTATTATGATGGGCCCGACTCCGGTCGGTGAATTCCATGGCAGCTCCGTTTGTATTTATTTATATAGGCTTAATGTGCTGCGATCCCCCAGTTAAGGAATATAACATGGTATCAGGTGTAAGCCGATGATAAATTCAATTCATCGAAGAGGAATACTTCCGTGCTTGCGGAGATCTAGCAACCACTGTTTATCACACTGGCCATCTTGAACTTCAGTAACTTCAGTTTGAGTTGGAATTTGAAAATGAAATAAATTTAAATTTAAAGCCATGTTATTTCATTTTTAAAATCAGTTATTGATTAGTCTTTTTGCTCTAAAGGGCACTGTTTGTTGTGAAGTGTGTGGTCGTGTGTTGTCGAGCAGAAGTATTGGCGAAGACCAACTAACCAGACTCGGTTGCTTAATATAGAGTTTGCATTAACGGTTGTCCCATACAGTGTTGCCAACTTAGGCGATATGTCGCCATTTAGGCTACCTCCAATGGGTCACCGGCGACCAAAATATACCAAAAATCGCCTGTCGCCGATTTAGGCTACACCAGTTTTTCGATTTCAATTTGTACGGCGACAACGATTTTGTTTATTAATGGTGCCGAACTTGTTTATTAATGGGTAACTTGTAATGTTTTTAAGATAAATAATTTCCCCTTGTTAACCTTAACTTGGTATGGCTTAGTTTAATATTACGTAATTGCTTTTTGTAAGCATGTAATTGATTTTTGAAAGATTTCTGTGTAAAAGTTTAAAGTACCTAGTTATGAAAATTAGTTTTTTTCCAATAATGTAATTATTATAGGTAATTGGTAATAGTACATTGTACATGTATGGTTCATGGTATCGTGTTCATAAATATAGTAGCTTTATAAAAAATGGTAATCTTAGTAGTATCTAGGTAATTTTGTTCTATTTTATCATACAATCTTGTTTTATCCAATGTTTGTTTTTTTATGTACTAATCTCGATCATTTTTTAAAAATATCTGTAATGGCCTAGAATGATTTCAATTCTTCTATTTATAGCTATAGCCTGCAATCCTTTTTATTAGCAAAAAAAAATTTTTTTTTCAAAGCGGCTACTTTAGGCTATCTTTTCTGCTGAAATCGGCGACTAGTCAAGCCCAGCACTTGGCAACACTGGTCCCATAGTGCAAGAAGCTGTAATGGACAATGTTGTTACTGGACCTCATCTTCTTAATTTTAATAATGTTAATTCCCAATTTTCCATCATTGAAAAATTTCATTCGCTATGGGACAACAGTTGGAGAAGGACTGATGGAGAAGCTCTAAATCAGCGTTTCCCAAATGATCGGTCGCAGCATTATCTCTTTGTTGTTTAAACCAATCATACTTGTAAATGATCATATGGTGTGGCACATCATTCATTGCCGAGAAGCATAAAAATAACCGGGTCAAAGCAAAAATAGTTTGGGAAATGCTGGTCTACATTAAACAACTGAGTCTGGTTAGTTAGTCTTCGCTAGTGCTTCTGCGCGATCAGAAGTTTCACAGCAAACAGTCACAATGTTGCAGGACTTGCGTCTAGAGACTTCGTTACTTACTCGCCAGACCTTGCTTCGACAGTATTCCACATTTTTTGAAATTCGGATGACTTTTTACCAGGGAAAAATATAACTCCAAAGAGGCAGTGAAGAATGCCTTCAAAGCATTAATTGATTATCACAGATTACATCAGAACTGGAGTTACCGACTTTGTAGAAATTGGTTAATGACAAATTAACTCACCTAAATTCAGTTCGGCCGCAAAACACACTGGATATATAACGAGTGCGATGAGTATAGATATAACTGCAAATAAAACATAATAATACATTAGTCCAAAGTGTTCTTTTAATAAAGTTCTAGAATAGTATTAATACAATTGATTATATAGACTATTAGATAGCTATTATTGATTATATAGGCTACTAGCTGACCCGTGCCCACTTTGTTGGCCCGCAAAACTTTTTACTTGTGATGAAATTATGAGTGTGGTTCGGTTAGTACTGAGTGCTATGATTTGTTTCCTGACTGCCAAAATAAGGGTTATATTTTTACTGCATATGTATGTATGTATTTGCATGCCAATTTAAATATATTACCGTTATTTGAGAGTGTCTTCTTGTGAGTGTCTTATTTGTGAGTGACTTATCTCTTTAACCAGTAAAAGGGAATAGTACGACACGGTCGCGGTTCCATACCTATGTCGTATTATATCTTCAACTATTTATGCAGTAAAAGGAAAAAGTCTTTTGTTTTAAACACTTGAGATGACAAACCTTATTCTATTTATTACCTACTTATTATGCTTGTGGTATGGCAGTATAGCGGCGCACTAAACTCGCCTATAAGGTATCCTATCTCGAAATCAAATAATAATATAATAAGAAACAAATTTCAATATTATTTACATAAAGATATAATTTCTTTATTTGGTATAGAGGTTTCGTTACGTAAAAAATACACACTTTAATGTTCAGACTAAAAAAGAATGTTCAGACTTTAAAAAATTCACAATTTAAACCCTAGGTGGCCATGCCCGCCGATCGGCGTTTTTCGTATTATCCGTATTATATCCGTATTTATGCAATTATAGGATTTATTTCTCCCTCCACTGCGGTAAAAGCCTGTTATTGAAGCCTGCCATTGAATAAGCCACCGGTATATATTAGTATGCTTGCACACACCTTCTACAAACAAGTTTTCGAGGACTTACGAAAATTTTGTTTTGAATGACTGGCTTCCGAAAGGTTAATACATATCGACACCTCCTACGTATAGTATTGTAACTATTAAAAATGGTATTTCTGTTTCCTTTCATAAATCGCATTTATTTATAGTATACTTAAAACTAATTTAACGAAATTCCGGTTTTCAAATTAAATGGTACTTCCGGTTTTCAAAAATTCCGGTTTTCAAATTAAATTAAATCGTATACCATAAATAAATGCGATTTATGAAAGGAAGCAGAAATATCATTTTTAATAGTTACAATACTATACGTAGGAGGTGTCGATATTCAAATTTTATTCAAATTCAAAATTCTTTGTTAATCTATAATATTACATATATTTTTAAATTCAAAGCCATCCTAACTAGGCCTCGCCTGTACTAAGGTAGGCCTAATATAAAAGAAGGTAGAGTGGTTTTCGTAACTTGCTGTATTATCTTTGTATATTATTATGTTATGTAAATTTAAGAAGATAGATATGTCTCCAAAATAATAAAGCGTAATAATAATAAATTTAGGTATATACATATAAATATACACCTACATACATAAATAAATATATACTTTATAGGTAAATATAAAATAATACTATATATATACATATATCTCACACAACTCGCTCTATTTAATCTTGTCGACCCATAGTCAAAAGTGACTAAGTTAGGTTTTTCTTTACGCCGTGACTAGTCCTAGATTTCAGTCCTGCAGGAAAAACACTATTCATTTTGTTGAACAGTCGAGGAGCAATGTAAGAAAAGTGTTTCTGTGCAAAACATGTCCTCTTTTTTTGGATTAAGTGCTGTCTGGTTGTTGTTACTCGTGTTCCTTTATGGTGTGTTGAATATAGATGATAATTCTCATGATTATAGTAGTAGAGTAGGTCTACCTTAGCGTATATTTGACGAACGTCAAGCATTATATCTCTCCGTATTATATAGTTGCAAACCTACTGCTTAAAAAATATGTTTAGAACAATCCGTCAACCACTGGAACAACACACCAGGTTTGAATCAGAAGCGCTAATTAAGGCTTACGAACGTAAGACTGCCCATGAGGCCTTATTGCTAAATAGGAACAACCTACGCATACTGGTGAAAGCGCTCACCCATGTACAACCTTAAGCTCCGGGACTAGAAAATGTGCAGATTCTGCCAAGAGGCAGAGGAAACTCCCCTGCACCTCAGTGCGTGTGTGGCCCGCCGATGCTAAAGATACACCTACTTGGGTGGTCTGTACCACCAACCTGAGGAGGTAGAACAATCTGGCGCCAAAAGCCTGTTGCGAGTTCTTAAATGACACGAGGCTTAGCGCAGAACTATAGCATGTGGCGCATACAATAGATCAGCAATGGTCGCAGTGTTAAAAGGCTCATAAAGGCCTTAGAAAAGCCCCAAACAATAATTTTAAAAAGTCCTTTTAGGCATAAAAACCACTAAAAGGACCGACTTAAGGTCCCAAAAATACAGATGCCTGACTTCCAGCTAATTGGGTCGTCTTGAACTTTTTGGTGGCTGAGGAAGGTAAAAGACGCCACTGAAGTGATTGTCTTTTGGATTCTGGGTTGTAGTGACATACCCACGTATCATTCCCTGTCATCCGGTGGATATTCGTGGGCGTATCGTTCTGCAAAGTCAAAAAATGGATGACCAAGCGGATCTTGCACGGACGAGAGGTGGCGGGATCGCACAACAACCTCTCCATCGGAATTTACTGTGATTGAACAAAATGCCCGGCAAACGAGTGGGACTGAACAAACTAACCGTTAGGACCCATCCTACACGCCAGGTATACGAACATAGAAATAACAAATATCCCCGGCCTCAGGAGCCCTTGTAATCTTACTTTCTGGATGACCCTCGTAGATGACCAAATAAATTGCCATTAATATCGCCGACATTGCTTTGATCGCCAGCTGCAAGTCACCGGCTTAGAAGGGTCACTAAAACATTCTACGGAACTGAACAAACTAATATCCTTTATAATCAATGATAATACACAATACTCACGTGCTAAAGCCATCGCAAGGACAGCTAGTCTATAATATCGAAATTTGGCTCTGTGATCGGAAGCTCGGAGTCCCATTCCTGTCAGCACCGCCCCACATACATCCGTGGCCAGGGTCACTATACAAAGGCCTGCTGCCGCTCTGAAATTAATATACAACATAAATTAGAAATGACACATTTAGTCAAATTTTACTTTAACGGCCCACTAACCGACGAGGAGGTAAAGTGAACGTGCAAAAATTAACTTTCCAGAAGAAGACGGATACGGTGTGAGCTTTTAATTAGTAAGCCTTCTATTCTTGTGAGCCTTCTATTCTTGACCACTCTGTGAACCGTAATGCCCCTGCCAGCGTCCAGCTGTCATCCTTCCAGGTGGCGGTCCATGAATACTTCTCGGGTGTTTACCCAAAATCTACCCATGTCGACCCGGTTCACAGAGAAAACGCATTTAAGGCAAAGCTCCGTAGGCAAAAGCGGCTACTTCGTCGCCAGTTACGTGAAGCCAAGAAAGCCGGGGATAAAGCCCTCTGCCACAACTTCTCGCGCGCGTACCGCTCTATACTAAAACTCATACAGAGCGTAGCAACGCAAAACGACAAGCGCAAGGCAGCATTTCTCAAATCCAAAGAGGAAGCCCGGTTCGACAAAAACCGTTTTAACTACAGCAAAACGGTTTTGTCTGCCGCCAAGGGAAAAATCCAAATCCCGGAAGATATGGCCACGGAATACTTTTCGACCACGTATGAGGACCCAATGCGGCTCCATAATTACAGCCCTCCGCCGGGCATTACACCTCCGCCCCTGCCTACGGTAGCTTTTGCTTCTCAACCTCCATCTCTAGATGAGATTCTTAATCAAGTAAAGAGGAAGCCAGCTTTTGCTTCTCAACCTCCATCTCTAGATGAGATTCTTAATCAAGTAAAGAGGAAGCCGTCGGGCTCTACTCCGGGTCCCGATGGTATTCCCTATTTAGTATACAAAAAATGCCCCTGCCTTCTGCAATATTTAGGATCCATCTTCCGAAATATATGGAATAGCGGTGTAGTCCCACAGAATTTTGGCCGAGCGACAGTCATCTTAATTCCGAAGGTCCCAGTTTGCACCGGACCAAAGGACGCTCGGCCCATTGCTCTCACAGACACTGTGGCCAAAATCTTTTTTAGCATAGTCCACACGAGGATGAGCGAATTCATGCACCGGAATGAGTACCTTGGAGTATCAGTTCAAAAAGGCTTCATGCGCGGCGTCTCGGGCTGCCTCGAGCACAACTCTCTCCTGGCTGCTGCCATCAAGGATGCGAGACAGCACGAACGCCAAATCAATGTATGCTGGCTCGACCTAGAGAATGCCTTTGGGTCAGTCCGACACAGTCTCCTCCACTTTGCACTCCGCTGGTACAACTTCCCACCAGTCGTGCGTGACATTGTAGCCTCCTACTACAACTGTCTGACTTTCCATGTTAAAACGCAAGAATGGACTACCCGCTCTATACCATATTCAATTGGACTATTTCAGGGCTGTTGCCTCTCCCCGACGATTTTTAATATAGTTTTTAATATACTTCTGGAAAGCCTGACCCAGTTTGACAGGAAGTGGGGCTACCGTTTTAAAACAGACGGCCAATACACCTCGTCGAGCCTCGCTTTTGCCGACGACCTAACTTTCATCACCAGAAGCCCCAAGCAGCTTTCCCTGCTATTACAGAAAGTGGAGCTTTTCTGCGACTGGTCAGGCTGTATAAAAGTGAAGCCCTCCAAATGTTTTTGCCTTGGACTCGCCCGCATGGGCACAAAATTTACATCCTATGACCCCAAATTGGTCTATAAGGGCTCTAATATCTCCCTTATAGACCCAAACAATCATTTCAAATTCCTCGGCAGAAAAATCACCCATCAGGGAAAAGACATCTCGGGCGATCATGTTATAGAGCATTTCAAAAGTTACCTGGCGAAAATAGATGCCTTGCTAATTTCTGGCCCTCGTAAGGCCTGGATCTATGACAATTATCTAACGTCACATTTGTCATGGCCCTTTCTTATTTACGATTTTACCAAAACCCAACTGTCCCGTCTAGATGCGCTGGTGACAGCTAGTTTAAAATCCTGGCTGTCCTTAGCCAAACCAGCTGACCCCTCGACTCTCTTCAGGTCCAAACAAAATTTTGGGCTAGCGCTTAAACTGCCCTCTCTGCTCTACGCCAACTCCAGAATAACCAAAAATTCGATTCTGTGCAATTCCAAAGATCCGGCAATATCGAAGCACGTAATAAGTGGCCGTAGTGATTCAAATGAACTACAAGCCCGCGTAGACTTCCACAAAAAGTTCCTTACTGGAATCAGCCAGAATGGCACTGGTCTGGGGTATGGCAGTACAACCACGAGCGACGTGGACTTGAAGAAGTCTCTTTTGCGGGGAGATTACGACAGCAAGAGTATGGCTCATGCTATTGGCCTTCAATGCCAGAATGATTGGACAACAATTGGGGACTTTTGCATTCCGCCTCCAATGCACTGGAAGGTAATGCTCTATGACTGGACGCCAGAGATGCTGAAATTTTATTTGAATGCCTTTCAGCATACACTTCCAGACCCCAGTAACCTCGCTCGTTGGAGCTTTGACGAGGATAGTTCTTGTCCCCTCTGTAGCAATACCCCTTGCACAGCTAGACACATTCTAGCTGGCTGCAAGGTGGCCTTAGATCAAGGACGGTACACTTACCGCCATGACAAAGTTCTCGCTGTTATTCGCGAGGTAATTAGTCTCTCAGTGGCTCGTGCCAACAAGGGTTTGACAGTATCCTCCAAACCCCCAATACAGTTTGTGCGGGATGGCTCTAAAGGCAAAAAACATTTAACTACAAAACCTTTCTCAATAATCGAGAAAGCTACAGATTGGATTCTGGAGGTTGATTCGGTCTCTAAGCAGTATAAATTCCCTGAAAGTCTCGGATGCACAGCACTCCGTCCAGATATAACTCTTTACTCTCTATCTCGGAAGGTGGCTCTTATTGTAGAATTAACTGTTCCATGGGAATCAAATATCCCAAAAGACCACGAGTACAAATTAAATAAATACCATGATCTTGCAAATGCCGTAACCCGGAACGGCTTCACTGTTCACCTTCACGCGGTGGAAGTTGGCGCTCGTGGCCTGCCAGCTAAATCTCTATTTCACCTCTTTAAAGATCTTGGCCTTTCCAGAAAAATAATCAACTCTTTCTTAGAAAAATTATCTAAAACTGCGATTTGCGCATCTCAAATTCTATGGCTTCGAAGGGGGAGTGAATGGGTGGTAAGGTGAACGCTCACATGTGGCAAGACAGCTGTCCTAAACCTACCACAGCCGGTTCGTAAGTCCGGAATCCACTGCTCACCCCCCAGAAGTGTAAAAAAAAAAAAATAGTATTATGATGGGCCCGACTCCGGTCGGTGAATTCCATGGCAGCTCCGTTTGTATTTATTTATATCATTGAAGTAGGTGAATCAGTACAAGCTAATGAGCAACTTTTAATAAATAAAAAAAAAAAAAAAAGAAAAATTAAATTAAACTTTTTTTATGTTTTTAAAAATATTTTAAACGGAGTTAAGCGTGTTGCGATATCTAGCGGTAGGTAACATATCGTGAATATTGTTTATTCGCGATATTTCTACTTATGCTAGAAGGCGCAGCGCGCTCAACGCTTGTCAAACTTTTATTTATGAGTGAAGTTTTTTAAATTGATAAAAAAAAACACACTTTTTTTCAAAGAAAAAATGTTTATTATTTTTCTCAAAATTGTTTATTAAAAGTTGCTTATTACCTCGTTCTGATTCACCCACTTCAAGGATGTCACTAATTAAAACCTCATCCTGTATATATTTTGAACCCCCCCCCCCTCCGCTAGATGGCGTTAGATATCGCCATATAGCGGGGGGGGGGGGGTAACCTACTGCTAGATGGCGCAGCGTACTCAATGCTTTCATATTTATTAATTTTTAATTCTTTTTTTGGCAATTTTTATTAAAAGTTGTTTTTTGTGGCAATAAAGAAGTGGCAAATAAAGAAAATACTTGTATATTTGAATTATATAATATATTTTCAGGTTCATATCAGGTCCTTCAAAAGTAATATTGTTTGGCGTAAGGTCATGATCACAGTCAAGGTCAAAGCGAATGTCAGGTCTGTGTTTCACAACGAGACTGAGATAATGTCACTTATATTATTATTAAAAATAATTTTAATTAGCGTATCTAGCAGATTGGCACGTTTTGCCACGGTGATTATTATCATCCATACAGTTTTTATCAACGTGGTAGACGTGGGTGCCGTGAGTGACGTGAGATAGAAAGTTGACTATAGCGGGTTTTTTTATTCTTTAGAAAATCATAAAATGATTTGAAATGCAATCCACAAACAATGGTTGATATTGGTACATTTTTTAATAATTCGGATACGAAAAAGATAAAAACAGTAAAATTGGCCATTCTTTTAATGTCAAACGTTCACCGAATCTACGAAATATGTAATTCAGAACTATACTTCGACAGTAAACTACTCGTTGGAAAGGACCTTGCATTGAAAACTTCGATTTTTCCTAAAAAATACCGTAACTTATATTTTTAGTCATTTACGAAATTGCAAAATACTTTGTGTCAAAGCGTCATCATTAGTCTTCAATTATCAGTCTGTGTCATTTCGTTGAAGTGTCAACAACGGTAATTTTGTTAGCTTCAAAGATGTCTAAATTTGAGCCGACAAAACGTCATTTGCGGGAAGCAATGCTTTTCTGCTTTCATCTTAAGAAAACTGCCGCAGAATGTCATAGATTGCTGCTGGACGCTAAAAGGAAATTTGCTCCGACAGAAAGGACTGTTGAGACTTGGTTTCTCCGATTCAAAAGTGGTGATTTCCACGTGCAAGACAAAGAGCGCCCAAGCCAGGAGCAAAAATTTGAAGAAGCCGAATTGGAGTCCATACTCCATGAAGATTCAAGTCTGACGGTGGAAAAGATAAGTGAAGTGCTTAATGTTCATCCCTCAACCGTTTAGAGACGTTTAAAATCTATGGGAGTCATTAAAACGAAGGGAATTGGGTTCCTCACGAGTTGAAGCCAAGGGACATCGAAAGACGTTTCATGACTTGTGAGATGCTCCTTCGCCGTCAAAAAAGAAAAGGTTTTCTCCACCGAATAATCACCGGCGACGACAAGTGGATCTTTTACGAGAACCCCAAACGCAAAAAATATCGCTCGTGAATCACTTCCATCGACCTCAACAGAAGAGAGACATCCACGGATACAAGGTAGGTATTACCTTGCATTTGGTGGGACCAAAAGGGTGTCATCTATTAAAAGCTGCTGAAACAGGGAGAAACCATAACGGGCGATCGCTATCGAGCTCAGCTCAAGAATTTGAGCGATGCTGTGAAGATAAAACGGCCGGAATACGCTAAAAGGCACGACAAGGTAGTTTTCCAGCATGACCATGCTCGACCACACGTCGCGATGCAGGTCAAGGACTTCCTGGAAACGCTTCGCTGGGACATCCTACCTCACCCGCCGTACTCCCCAGATATTGCGCTATCCGACTACTATTTGTTGCGGTCAATGGCCCATGGCCTTTCCGAGCAGCGCTTCCAGTCTTTCGAGGATATTGAAAAATGTCTGGATTCGTGGATAGCCTCCAAGGACGAAGACTTCTTCCGCCGGGGAATCTGTCTCTTGCCAGAAAGATGAAAGAACGTCAAAGCTAGCGATGGACAATACATTACGTGAAATGCACTTTCCAGTTTGCTTCGAAATGAATGTTCAATATCACAAAAAAATCGAAGTTTTTACTTCAAAGCCCTATTATATCCGAAAAAACCTTCAAAATACTAGTTTTACCCAAGGAGCTTGCAAACCATTTAGCGATGCACTAACGGTATATTTTGCCTATGTTCACAGAATTTTGAAATTTGGCTCTATAGCATGGCTCTATAACTCTGGCTTGGCTCTATAGCTTGGCTCTATAATTTTATTTTTCTTTGCATATTATAATTTATTCTAACGTTCCAATATGTTAGAAAATCGATATGCTTAGATTCATGTATGACTTGTATACCATTATACCAATAAAAATAATCTGAATATGAACATGCTATTTGGGTGAGAGCGGGACAGCTTCAAAAGCGGGACAGTCCCACAGAAAACGGGATGGTCTGGTCACGTTATTTATCCAGCAGTTTAGAGAATAAGGTAATTACCTGATATATGGCACGTCGCGGGCACTGTAGCAACCGGGTGGAGAGTGGACGTTGAAGGGCAGCGGCGTCGGCGCATCTGGTTCTATGCAGTGAGCGAAGAGCCCTTGCCGCCATCCAGCCGCCATCAGCCAATCGGCGCTGGCTAAGCCCAGGGCCATCAGCACGATCACCAACACGCCGCATATCAGGGCTATCACCTGGAAAGAGACAAAAAAGGGATTAAGCATTTAAACGTACACATCTATCCTCCAAGTCAATCATCGCTCTTTTTTTCCTGGCAAAGGAAAGTATTGTGAATGCACTTTTATGTGTCTGTGTGTCCGTGTGTTTGTATTACTCCACGATAGCGCCCAAACTCTTCATCCGATTGAGCTGAAATTTGACATACAGGCATCATTTGGTCATGGCAAGAGTTGAAAAGATTGTGGTTGAAATCGGTCCACCGGGGGCAATCTCAAAATATTGGACTTAGTTGAAATTCCTTACACAGATGCGTCGTAGGGTCGAACCACATTGTTAAATTTTAGGTGCAATATGTTTTACACAAGCGACACAAAAAAAAACCGACATACATTTTAATGAAATAATAACGTTGAGCCCCCCGAGGCTAGCCGAGAAATGAAACATATTGGAAAATAGCCTTTTTTAATACGATACTACACAAATAATATAAATGTACTAGATTTACTGTCATAATCAATTCTTCTTCTGATATTCTTCTTTTTCCGTGGATTTTTATCCCGCCTTATCTAGAATGGTTTATAATAACTTCGAAAAAAAAGACCAAGTACTCAGGATGTACAAAAGACTGGACCAATATATTCCTCTTCTTCTGATATGCTTTTTCTTCCGTGGGTTCCAATAGTGCCTTATCTAGAGTACCTACTTTAATAGATACCTAAGTGCTTAGGATGCAAAATGGGATTTGGGGGGGGTAGGTATGCGGGGAGTTGGGGAGTTTGGGGTGGAAGGGGGGTTTGATTGGCAGTGGGGGGGTGGTTGGGTTTAGAAGGGGGGCGGGAGGGGCATTGGAGGGGCATTGGGGAAAGGCGCTGGGGGTTAGGGGTTTAGCGCGGGGGGGGGGGGGGGCGGGCTTTTTTGCTTGCTGGAACTCTTGGGGGGACACAACCGATTTTTTAATTTCTGACGTGAAAACATCTTTTAAAATCGATGATGGTTATGAGAAGGTAATCACACACAATAAGCGTTTAATAACTCGGCTAACAATAGACGAAGAGCCGATATCTTAATCGCGTTTTAAAGTGCAAGGATAGAAGTGTGTGCCAGTACTGAATGTATTGTGGATTTTGTTGGTGATAAGGTGGAGAGTTTTATTTCAATATACAGTAGCGTGCGAATTAATTGGAGAAAATGGTATACACCGTGAGTTTCTTATTAGTGACATCCTTGCAGTGAGTGAATCAGTAGAAGCAAATAAGCAACTTTTTTTATGAAAATCTTTAAAAAAAAAAAGATTTCTTGTTTTTTTTATATATATTTGACCTACTTGATTGTTAAATAAAAGTTTGACAAGCATTGAGCGCGTTGCGACATTTAGCAGTAGGTAAAATATCGCAAATATTGCTCATTCTTAATATTTTACCTTCCGCTAGATGGCGCAGCGCGCCTAACGATTTTTATCATTTTTTTAAAGAAGAATAAAAAAAACATATTTTCAAAAAAGATTTTATTTTTATTTATTTTTTTATTTTTTTATTAACAAAAGTTGCTTACGTGCTCGTACTGGTTCACCCACTACAAGGAAGTCACTAGTAAAGCTCTGTATACATGATGAGTTTTTAATTACCGGCACCTTGAAGTGGATAATCAGTACTAGCAAATAGGTAACTTTTTATAATAATTTGTAAAAAAAAAACGAAAAACATTTCGATTTTTTCGTACAGTTTGAGATGCGTTGAGTGCGATACAAATCGCGAATAAACCGACAAAGAAAAAAAACACAGGTTGCCATCTAGTGGAGGTATATTGACAAAAAAAGTGCAAAAAAGAATGTTTCTAGTAGGTTTATAAAATTTCACAATAGTCGCGAAGGAAATCGAGAGATGGCGCTGATATTTAAAGCATATAAAAAAATTACCAGGTCCTTTGGGGACAATTACCGACGTGATTTTTCGGTCCAACAAGGCATCTGTGTACCGAATGTAGATAGTCGAAGTCCAATATTTCGAGACTTAATTATGACTAGCGCGCCCTCTGGTGGACCGATTTCTACCACAATCTTTCCAACTATTGTCATGACCAAATGATGCCTGCATGCCAAATTTCACCTAAAACGGAAGAAGCGTGTGAGCGCTATCGTCGAGGAATACACACACACAGGCACGCACACACAGACGGACTTCAGTCTGGAAATGATCTTGGGGGGGGGCGTCAAAAATGTATATATCCGTCTTCATCTCGAAATAAAAACTAAAAAATTAGTAGAAGTTATTGTTGATGAAGCTGAAAAAGAACGAAAAGCCACATTCATTGTACCTATCAAGATTCGAAGAGGGGTTTCAAAACATTTTAATTAACAGACATATTCTACGGGACGATTCAATGTTCAGAAAGTTTTTTCGTTTGAATAGAGTCCAGTTTGATTACATATTACCGTGCATCGAAAATGGTTTAAACAGAAAATCAGTCAAACAGCCCATCAGCCCTGCAGAAAAACTGGGATTGACGCTAAGGACCTTATCTCTGACGTTTCCATCTTTGTACAGGTGGTGTTTTGGGTTGAAAACACAAGGGTGTTCATGCACTAGTTCGATGTCTCGAGTCATCCATGATTTAATAAGGAAATAAACACCAAAACCGTATAAACAGAGTTCCAGTCGTCGCGGCTGTTACGACTGGACTGCTCATGCAAGCAGTCTAGCCGTACGGCTCGAGCCGCCTCACTAGAGCCGCTTCCGTCACGCGGCTCCAGCCGCGTCATAGGAATGGGTTTCGTTTATTTACATGCGAAGCAGTATGAGTCATAGTCCCTATGACTATTGCGACACTAGTCATAGGGACTAGTGCTAGTGCGAACTAGTGCGACAACTCCCTTGTGTTTTCAACCCAAAACACCACCTGTACAAAGATGGAAACGTCAGAGATAACGTATGGAGTGAGATTGCTGTGAAAATTAAATTACCAGGTTTTGAAACCCCTCTTCGCATCTTGATAGGTATACAATGAATGTGGCTTTTCGTTCTTTTTCAGCTTGATCAACAATAACTCTTCTTCCTCCTCTTCTTGCAATAAAAGATAGGTTAACGGCAACAGTGATGCATCTGTCATGATATTCAAGAGCTCTAGTCGCTCCTTTTTAAGGAATGTACCTGGCGGCTACAGCCGTACGACTCTAGCCGCACGACTAGAGGCGCGCGGCTTGAGTCGCCACAGCCGTCGCTTAGGAATGACACCTTATAGATTAATATAATTCTAAAAATCGATAATAAACGTTTCTGAAGTATCTTACCACATAATTTATTTTAATCGTATGAAATTCTTAAAATTACAAAGTTAATCAAATATTAAATTTACATGATGAAGTAAAAAAAATATTGATATACCGACTTACTTTAGAACATTTTAATGTGATAAATATGAATCAAGTTGTGATGAAATAAAAAATAACATGAACCTAGAAATACAAATTACAATTACATTTTGATATGTGCTCCTCGACTACCAGACATCACGGATTGGCGCCCTGGAACCGGCTTTCGGTTCCTAAATAAATACTTAAGAGATTGTAAATTCGATGTTATGTAATTGCGATTTGCATAAAAGACTAGTCGAAAATAGCTTATACCATTATTTATGTTATCATAATTCATTATCATAATTATTGAATATTATTGTTTTTGAAGTTGTTCCTGCAACCTTATAAAATATGTATTTTTTTATATTAATGCCAATATTTTGCCAATATTTAATAATCACCCAGTACTCTTATGAGTCCCTCATTGAGGTATTACAATTTATAAACGAGGCACATATTTTTTTGCCTACTCTTCTTTTCACACCAGCATGTTGGTTGACTGGAAGATATTGTAATGAAGCAATAAGTCCGCCATTGTACTTTATTTTTATTGTGCAATAAAGGCATTTCATTACCGGAGACATTTCATTACCTTTCATTCATTCATTACCGGAGAGAAAATAAAATAGTCGCAATAATATAAATAGTTAATAAAACGGTAAAAATTTCAATCTAAATGAACAAAATCAAAATGAAAATTGTCAGTCACCTAATAAGAATTCATTGATATCGTACAATTATCTTTCAATAAGGTAGCCTTTTATTTTAAACTTAAACTTGGTTATTTTTCCGTTTCTACATGACTGTAATATTTTCAGGTAATTTATTATAACATATCATTCGAACGTACTGGTTTGTATCCCTTTTAAATAATTCCAAAGACGGACATGGAGTATTAAATTATCCCTACCTCTGGTAAAATGAGAGTGAATTTCGTTAATGATTTTCTCGTTATTTCTATACTATCTAAAACTATACTAATATTATAAAGAAGTAAAGTTTGTATGTAGAAGGTAATCTCCGAAACTACTTAACCGATTTCAGATTGCGCTACCTGTTTATGTCAGAATAAGATAAATTGTTTTCATTCTTTATGTACTGTAAGTTTGTCAGTTTTTCTATTCTTAATGCCTGTTGTATTTAATGCTTATTTAAACATGTTGTGTATATACTTGTAAGAATTCCATTATCTTTTATACTTATGTTTATATTGCATATCAACGGATTGGTATAAACTGTTATGTGGATTTGCTAATGAAATAAATAAATAAATAATTAAAAAATCTTTCACAAATACAAAGCTACATTATCGAGGAGTACCTTCTATAGGCTATATTTTTTGTGATAAATATTGGGTTTCAATACAAAATCACGATATTTTAAATCAAGCCGGAGAAAAATGAGCTGGTGCGTTGCTTTATCGGTGTGCGCTGACAAAACGGTTTGATATGTAAAAATAATTTATGACAAAATCATCGGCCTCAAAGTGATCTATAAACAGCCGACGGCATATATCTAACTTTATATTTAAGCTACAATAACTGCTTTTATGCCTCAAAAAACAAGAAAAATAATTGTGCAATGTGTATTTGAAGACATTAGCAATCAAATATGAATCCTTATCAAAATAAATTATTCTATCATCACAAATGTTAAATGGAGATAAAATTTGCCATTTGCTGTAAGTTTTTAGGTGGTATAGTTTCAGTAATATTATGAAATTAGTAACGCGTCCAAGCACCTCGAAATACCTCGCTGCGGCGCGGCGGCGGCTGGCCCAGCAAGGTCAGCGTTCATTCGAAGGCGGCGGGTGGCGAGGGACAAGATGCGTACGTCTACGAAGTATGTAGCGTGGATCTGAGGGGGACTTCTTAAATGATTGCACTATATATCTAAAGGTAGCGTCTGAAAAGGCAAATAGACGCCACCCCACTTAAATTAACAACTCGATTCGAAACTCTACGCGAAGCGAAGCCGCGGGCAACAGCTAGTATAACATAATGCGTTGTAAATATTTGTTTAAGTCGTCGTACCCTTGCGTCTTTGGCTACTTATCCATACATAGTTTATAGCAGAATCAATTTTAGGAATGCTAATTGTGTCTTTGCCTGTCACTGCAACCCCTAGAATAGCGAGTCAGTGAATAAGTAAAGGCAGATTTATATAGAGTCAGTTCTAGGCGTCAGTGCTGGTGCCTAATACTGGCTCACACTGTTTACATACAATCAGTCGGTCATGGTTATTTTATCCAGGTGTCGTTATTATAGTCACGTTATTATAGTCGATAGGGAAAAATAGTCCTTAAAGACGGCAGAATTTGATACGAGTAAATCATTGGTTTCTGCAGTGAGAAGAGTTAACGGAAATGTTAAAATAAGAGGTATCTAAAAAGAAACGAACGAAACGCGTCATTTTCTCGAGTTAAAAATTTCGACAAAACGCGTCACTACAACGCAGTGCCATCGACTGAACGACCAACCTGCTGCCCCGGGGTTCTGAAGTGGTAATACGATACGTCAACGCGACACGACATTAAATTCGATCAATACAATACAATCAACTACTCCAGTAGATAGGCATTCCTACACTTGGATGCGTCACAAAATTAAATGCTAAAAAAATAATTATTAAAAACATAACTATCGTAATAGTTGTCATGGCTGTAATATTATATTCAATATTACCTACATACAAATAATCAAAATATACTAATGTGATTTAAGAGTCAGAGAGTATAATATATTAAAATAGAAATGCAAATTCTATGTAGAGTAATCAAAGAAAATTTATTTTATTGTCAATCCAGCAATATGCCTCCGTATTGTTTTAAAAATGAATAGATGTATAATAAATTATATGAAAATTAGAAGGTCGGCTATCATAATACCAATTTGTTTAAAACTTTATACATTTCATTAATCATCAACATGGAAAATAAACTCAGAATTTTCAAACTAACTTACGTCAT
The DNA here is from genome assembly GCA_944548615.1 of Micropterix aruncella. Taxonomy (NCBI): domain Eukaryota; kingdom Metazoa; phylum Arthropoda; class Insecta; order Lepidoptera; family Micropterigidae; genus Micropterix; species Micropterix aruncella. Next base: position 4,924,890 of record OX155958.1, read on the forward strand.
AAATTCGGTTTCTTACCAAATTATCTTTTTAAGTTGGTCCTCTCCAAGGCTTTTCATTCGCTCTGGAATCTTATTATAGTAGGAGAAATTTTGGTGAATAAAACTGTATCGCACTTTGCTAAGTCGCTGTTGGTTTATGTGGAGATTGGATTTATTCCTCGTATCGTGATGATGAAAATCACTATTCACCGGAGCTTCTGTTATGTGTCTACGAGCGTACATAATATTTTGGTAGATGTAAGAAGAAATTAGAGTCATGATTCCTGATTCTACAAATAGCGGCTTACAAGAACTTCTTGGTGAGACTCTATATAAACTGCGTACCGATCTTGTCCTCCCCCCTTTGGCTTAACTTACTTATTTATCAAATTGAATATCCTTATTTCTCGGCGCTATATTCGAACTTCCATCGCCTTGGCTGGGAATATTCGGTAATTATTGCTGAATAGAAATTTTTACTGCCAATTTCCAGCTATCTCCTAGGTCCTAGAGCAACGACATGCATACGACACCTCATGTGCTGTCGTCTATTCTAACCTTACTTCTGACGATTTACGGACTGTCAAATCACTTCCAGAATCACAAATATGTCGCTTTAGAATCCGGGGGCTGATTTCAGCGTTTAGACAACGTCAACACCGCTGGCGCGGGTGGCGGGGGGAAACGGACTGACTTCAAAATATATAGCGGGAATATTGAAGTCAGCACTGACGCGACAGCGCTGTACTGACCTAAAATCAATTTACACGATAGCAAGCAGTACCGGGTCAGCACTGACTTGTGACTTTGTAAGTAACTAAATCAATGTAAATCTGCCTTGAGTGGTGATAGATAAAGTAGGTCTTTGAGTCAGATTCGTAGGAGGCACATCCTTTTTCCTTCTGCTATGCATGCATGGCCATTCTGCCGGAAAGCCATTTCAGACCGCCCAATTTTGCAAGCCTATCACGCTTCGCCGCGTCTGGAATCTCTCGTCCCACTGCGCGAATGCATACTGCCTCCAATGACTACCATACACCATCATTATATACCTACGAGTAGAGTAGGTATACGCGAAATATTACTTGCCTGCTTTTTTGAGTTTCGGAGAATCCACCCAAGTGTTTCTGAACTAGTGACATGGATGCTTGTTTGAATGCAAAATATCATAAAAGTTCCCAATAAAACCCCGCGAAAAACGTCGCCATTTGCGGTCAGGTATCGTTGTATAGTTGTTATGTAACAATTTTCCAACCATCAAATAGTTAAACGAAAAACGTAATTTTAAAAAAAACATAACGCTTTTAACCCGATGTTATAATAAAACACAATACATAATAAAGATAGGAGATTGTTTTCCTTGTGAAGTCATTAATTATTTTAAAATATTACTGATCACTACAAAAAAATATGTAATGAAAATATACCAGAGAAAAAACCGCAACAATGTAATTCTTTGAGCATTTTCCGACACTTTCATATTTCTGATACAGTACAGATTTAAGAACGTGTTATTGTGTTAATTTTTACTTTTTGATTTTTATTGGAACTACTTTTTTTTATTTTCAACATTTTATAAAAACAAGTTAAGTCACTTATTCGACATAACCGTTTTTTTAGTGTAAATATTACATATTATTAACCTATACAATCATAATATACTATTTTTAATGTCTCTTTTACAAAGCACACGTTAATAATCTATTAATTGCAATTGTAAGTAAGTATTTGTGTTAGTTTGTATTGCTATTGCATAGCTTTTATCGCGGGCCTAGTAGGCCAGCGCGGCGACCGAATGAAGAAATTTCTTAACGAAAATGAATGATTTTAAACTGATAATTACGTCTAAACGAGTACTGCTTACGATTTGAAAAAAATATATGTTAAACAAGAACATTTTCCTAATATTCTTAGCATTGAATATTTTAGATTCTGTTTATATTACATAGTGTAATAAATTTGTGAAATTAGGTCTAACCGAACACAAAAACGACTACTACCCAAATTCTATCTGGCGTATTATTATGAAACCTGCGCCATTTTAAAGATAATTTAATTATCTATCTTTTTATCTACGAATTTTTTTGAATAATCCGTTTTTTTTGCTTTATCGAACAAAAAATTCGTGCGCGGCGCTCTATCGGAAGACGTTAAAATTATTCCGAATCATTTGCTTCCGCAGATGATTCGGAATAATTTCAACGTTTTCTGATAGAGCGCAGTTATCTGATATCAGAAAAAATAAAATAAATAAATAATTATAATTGCATACGTTGTTAAAAATGCTATGCAATAGCTTTACCGCGGCAGTCCCCGAGTGCCACACGTATTTTTTTTTTACTTACTATTGCCTGTTAAAGTTGGATTTTAATAACATAAGATAATAAAAATATATGCTTTGAAATATGTAGTTTTATTATTTTTCCGATCCTTTTATCTGGCAGGGTGACATTTTTAAACACACGTTCTATATTCAGAAGGATAGTAGAATAGATAAAGATTAAGAAAAATATTGTTTTGAAACGGGATCGATCAGCACAAACCAGCAATTCAGTTCTTTTTGCCATACAAAAAAAAAACTGAAAATATTTTTTCTGTCTAAAGTACCTATAAAGTTTAGGAAAAAAACACACAAAGGTCAAATATTGTTAAGGTTAATAATGTCTATCCATCGGCATAAAAAAAGTGAAAACGAAAAATGGTTCCCAAGTCCCTCAAAGTATAGTTAGGACCCACCGTGCGACGTGAGGCGAAAATGGCTACTTTAGACTACCACGTATGGCAACACTGGGCAGGGAGACCTTTCGCCAACTCGTCTGGCACGAAGACGAAAGCCCCAAAGTCGTTTCTTCGCGTTATTTCAGCTGCCTTTGTGTGTCCGCGTCGTAAATTCGATGAAAGAGCTTCGCCGACGCAAATGGCTCTGTTCTACTCTCCCAATATAACTGGGCTGTGGCGGACGGGCGAAGGGACCGCTTACCGTATTTTTCTCAAGAAATCTGGTTACGTCGGACATGATATAATTCAAGATGAGGCAATGGCGTCTCTCGTGCAAAGGTGTTTCTTAGTGTAATGTGTTCAGGGTTCATCTATGTATGATTTCCGTTTCTTTATTCCACCATAACTTCTAAACGCTCGAACAGATTTAGAAGTATGTGGTATTGTTATGTAGAATCGTTATGTCATTTCGAGTGTCATATGGTCCACCTTAAACTGTCCAAATATCAAATAAATAAATAGGATAGAAACGAATTTACCGCGTGAAATTTATAACACCCGACGTTTCGGTGACGTTGCAGCCGCCGTTGTCTAGGGTAGCATGAAAGAGCTGTCAATCCGTTGTCCAGCGGATAGGCCGCATACCGCTGCCGCCACTTCATAGAAAAGAGTTCGTAACCGTCGTTACGAACTTCAATAGAGACGACGGTTACAAACTCTCTTCTACGTGGAACCCTCTTCTTAAAATGTTCCCACCGCTGAACGCCGAACGCAAGGACGTAAGACAGGACACAGTGAGTGTTGTGTGCAAAACGGATTTTTGAAATTCGCGCGCTCCGAGCTTGGCCCCCTACCACCGTTATAACTAACCTACGCAGCGGCGGCAGCGGTATGCGGCCTACCCGCGGAACAACGGATCGACAGCTCTTTCAGTCTACCCTAGACAACGGCCGCTGCAACGTCACCGAAACGTCGGGTGCTATAAATTTCAGGCGGTAAATTCATTTCTATCCTATTTATAATGTCAAACAACCGCGATAGTCTTCGATTTTATATCAAGTAAATAGTTGTCTAAATGTCCATATTTCCAAATGTCCATAAAAATAACATAAATATATCGTGTTTTGTGTCAAATGAAAGGTCTAAATGAGTACCTTCCGAAAATACATGTAGATAAATACATAAACCACAAATATTTCACTAATAAAACGTAATAAAAATAATTATAAATACAATAGTTCACTTTCTGTAACGGCAGTCGTATTTTTATTTCTCTTTAATAAATTTACTTGTCTATTTTGTTTACGTCGGATCTTACGTGAGATCGGTTCTCCTAAGCTTTAGGAGTGTAGAGACTATGGCTATTACGAATTACTTCGCAACCCTCCCGAGACGGCGAAACGCAGGTGGCGCTGCTGATAGCAAATTATTAATCCATCTATATTAACATTGATAATGTTAATTAGAATGATACTAAAACCATCCCGGCCGGATTCTTAGTTTCTGAGTTATTCTTATTCGATATCTGTGTATCGTCATGGAAAAAGTTACATCAAAATTTTTTAAATGTCATTTAGCATCTGGCGTGAATTTCTAGACGCATTCACGCAAAAACTAAAAACGTCTAGACATTAGTTAAACACAAAAGCGGTGAGTACTTAAGTTCAGGGAGGGCTGGCGAACGGGGCGAGGTGAGATCGCATGAAACTGCTTGACGCTTTTTCCACGCCCTTTGGCCGGACACAGTTTAATCGGAGAGTTGTTAGATGCGACACGAATAGGAATTGGTCTGATCGACAAGCCCATGCGAAAGGTCACGAGGAATAATGATCAATATCAACGTTAACCTCTTAACCCTTCAAGGAACATGTGTCCCATAAATGTGTCCAATAAATTCAAGAATCCTTTTATAAATACTTTATAAACTATAATATGAATAATTTACAAATTATATTTTTTCCATGTTATTGAGACATCGGCATGTTGATGTTAGCAAAAAATATATTATTGTTTAAAAATATGCCGTTCTTTGTAATATTGCATATGACAAATGAACGGTGATTTTAAATAAATAGATAAAATACATATGGCGACTTTTCCAATTTGTTTTATTTTTATTTCAGTGCGTTTTTAGTACCTAAGTATGATTTTTGGGTTAAATAATAAAATAATCATATTTTGGAAAAAGATGTAACTTTGCATCTGTATATAACTTTGCGTTTGCGTGTACAAGGAAACTTACTTACATCCCATCAATTTATACCAATTCTCACAATACTTGACATACCTACATTGTGACGAACTAGTCGTCACGTATTTAGGGTTTCTATAACCACTCGTAAAACTTGTAATTTAATCCAATAAAAATCATAAGATACGATTAACGTGAATGTTACATACATCCCTAATTTTAAAAACGGTCTACGGCAGATATTGCCAGTCGAAAAGATTCTTATTTTTCCTCCTCCCCACCCTCTCAATCCTATCTATATGAACAGCATATTGGGGATTCCAAACTACGCTTCCGAATTCTAGAACGCTACGAACGAATGCATTGTAGAGTACTTTGAAAGTTTTGCCTCTGGTAAAAGGTTTACCTATGCGCAGAATCATTCCAAGTTGTTTGAAAGCCTTAGATACGACCTTACCAATATGAAGATTAAAGTGCAGCTTGGAATCCAAGGTAATGCCCAGATCACGAATATTGGTTACTCGAGTTAAGTTTTTACCGGCGATATTGTAGTTGTACATGATTGGATGATGTTTTCTGGTAAATGTTATAACATTGCATTTATTTGTATTTAAAATTAATTGATTCTCATTACAGTATTGTTGAAATAATAATAAATCTTTCTGTAATTCTACACAATCTTCGTGACATTTAATAATTTTATATATTTTTGTATCATCTGCGTAAAGCAAGTGATGTGATTTTTAAAACAGAGTCCAATATCGTTTAGGTATAAGGTAAAAAGAAAAGGGCCAATATGAGATCCCTGGGGAATTCCAGAGGGGATTTTTAAGAAAGAAGAGCGTTAACCTTTAATGGCGACGGCTTGACTGCGATTTATTATGTAGGTCTTGATCCATCGGTATACACGGCATCAACGTGCTGTCCAGAATCAAGGGCATTCAAAATAAAATCCGTGTATTCGAGAAGATTTGTGTTCACGCTTCTGCCTCTAAAGAATCCATGTTGTTCAGTTGGTATAACATGCTGCATTTGATTGGTTAACGATGTAGTAATTATTTTTTCAAAAACCTTACCATTTTGAATGCAATAATTCTGATAATGATCTCGAAAGTGTTCTAGAGGATTACGAGGACCATCAACGTGATGTTACCATACTTACTTCTGATGTCAGTCAAAGACGCGAGGCATCTGTTACACATTTTAATTCTGTCTTTGCTAGCTTGTGGTGATGCAGCCCTCGTAGATGACTCAACTAACTCAGCGCGCTGTATCCTCCCCTCCGCCTCACGACAAAGTGCGTACAACTACGTACACATCTACAACCATTATTATGTGAAACGAACCGCTCGATAATAAACGTCTGGGAATACACGCACGAAGTTCTGAGCAACCTACAAATAATTAAATTATATAATTGAGTGGGTTTCGCCAAAATTTTTTTTTTTTAAAAAAACCTTCAAGATTCTGATTTATTTGCCCGGAACTATCGGAACACGGTGCGCTATCGGAGGGCCCTCATGAGGAATACGGTCAGTAATATATCAGTAAATATTGATAAGGGGAGAAGAGTTATGGCAGCGTTCCTCGACCTATCGAAAGCATTTGACACGGTGTCTCACCCGATTCTCTGTAAAAAACTGGAGAGCTTTGGAGTTAAAGGGGTATCCATGGAATGGTTTAGAAGCTACTTGGATGACAGATCTCAGGTAACAGCAATAAATGGACAGATCCGTGAGAAACTAAATATAAGATATGGCGTTCCACAAGGAAGTGTGCTAGGGCCACTCCTGTTTCTAATATATATTAATGAATTATGTGAACTCCAACTTAATGCGAAAGTCATCTCATTCGCAGACGATACGGTCTTATTAACAGAAGCGACTAATTCGGCAGAAGTCGCACTTAAATTACAAAATACTCTGGATACCGTTAGTGAGTGGCTAAATAAACATATTTTAACAATTAATTCGTCGAAAACCAAAGTAATGAACTTTAGCTTACGATCAGTTCATATCTCCAGCTTCTTTAAAATCCACTCTCACAATTGCCTTAAAGACTGCACATGCTCATGTGAACGACTAAGTGTTGTAGATAATATAAAATATCTGGGAATAAATGTGGATTCTAAGCTGAATTGGTCTAAGCACATAATTCAACTCTCGGATCGATTACGGAAACTAATATATGTTTTTTGTGAACTGCGCAATGTATTATCTCGGAAAACAATTAAAATCACCTACATGTCTCTATGCCAAAGTCTTATGATTTATGGAATTGTAGGGTGGGGTGCTTGCACGAAACAGGCCCTGGATCCACTAATAAAGACGCAAAAACTGCTGCTACGGATAATTTATAGGAAACCTAATGACTACCCGTCAGAGCGTCTTTTCAAAGAGTCTAAAGTTCTGGCCGTCAAGCAATTGTTTATTAAATATGTGATAATATTTTTTCATAAACACAAAGATAGATATGATCAAAGTCAGCAAAACTTCAATACTCGGAGTTCACGGAAACAAAATTTCCTTATTCCTCGAGTGCAAACAACATTTGCACAACGACAAGCTTTTTTCATTGGTCCCAAACTATATAATGACATAGAGGAAAAATGGAAACACATAAAGAACAATCAAGAGTTTAAAGACAAAATTAATAAATGGTTATTTGAATTAGGGAGGTCTAAATCTGAAAACTTGGTTTGTAAAGCGTATGTATAACGGTTAATTGAAAAATAATATTGTATATTTATATACATTATTATGCATATATTAATAGTATCATATTTTTATTTATGTTATTTCAAGTTTTTTTAAATACTGCTTTTAAAATTGTATTTATATATTTCAATTAATTATAAATATGTTTATACCATATAGCATCTATTATTTATTAAAATCGTATTTACGTATATGTGTATTTGCCATATTGTATTACCTATGTTATTTATTTATTCTGATATATTATTCAATCTTAATTAAGCACATTCATTGAATATAAAAATAAAAAGGTTTTTTTTTACTTTAATTAGGCTAATTGTTACGTAAGTTGTTTTACTTATTTCAATTATTTACTCTGACCCGCCTAGATACGGGACATTTAAGTCCTAGTTAGGTGGGCACTGAGCATTAGCTGCATTTCGGTGTTCAATTTTTCCGAGTTACTTATAACATTGATAACAATGGGGCTAAATGTACAAACAAATAAATGAATAAAGTATTAAATCTGAAAAAAAAAAAGACAAACCAGAGCACAAACACAGCACTAGACACAGAACAAGACAGATACAAAGACAAACACATTTAACCAAAAAGGAGAACTGTATAAGGACAACGACACTACGCATATCTCGGACTTAAACTCTATAATATGCATATATGACTCGCACACAGGACAAACATTAAACATAACCGACAACCAGTACAAGAGACGGGTGTCAAGTCGCATTGGCTCTCGAATTCTACTACAGATGAATGCGAAAGTATGATATATTAAGATATTATATTATATTTCTTACCACAAATATTAGGATATACAGATGTTATACTGTGTGTATCATAATATGCTATATTTTATTATGTTATACTATATTATATTATATTATATACTAGCTGACCCGGCGAACTTCGTACCGCCTAACGGTCAATGAATGTCGTGTTACAGATTAGCTGAACTTTATTTATGATTTTATGGAAGTAATACAATGAATACAAAAAAATAAATATTAATATTAATTATAACACAAAAAGAAATATAAAGGTACAAAAATTAAGTATACCAATCGCGTGTCAGCATGGCATGATTGAATTAAACTATGTAATAATTGTGGTCCGAATATTGTGGATATATCTTGTCGATTCGAAACCTTTATTCAAATACTTTCTTTAATTTGAGGGGAGAGTTTACCGTATCGACGGGGTGAACATTAAATGTTTGACAGTTACGAAACCCATGAACATTTTGTATGGGAAAATGTTTTTAATTTAATTTAAATTTTTCGTTAATTTTCCAATGTTTTTAATACTTATTCTGCTATTCGGGACGGAGACAAATATGACAAATCAAAAACCATGAAAATCGATCCAGCCGTCCTCGAGTTATAAGTGTTCGAACAAACCCGACTATATGACAGTAATAGTTATAATATGAACAAACCCGACTACATAGATAGTAATAGTTATACTATGATACATTATTTTATATGATTTTAATATATGATATGATATTATATTATATTGTATTATATTATGCTAAATTATATTATGTATTGTTTTTTAATGAGACGGAAGAAGGAAAGCAGGCAAGGTGCATATCTCAGCAAATACCACAGAACTTTATATATATCACCCCAACACAGGCGTATACCTAGTAGGGTGATGTGATCCTGACGAATTATTTAACCCTTTAGCGATTATTACATTATGTATAAAAAAATGTGTAAAAAAAAAGGAATGCAATTTATTTAATGTAATTATTTAAAAATAGGATAAAATATTTAAAAAATATAGAAATAAAAAATAAGCCTAAAACAAGTAAATGTAAAGGACAATGGACAAAAATGTACGGGCGCTGGGCCCACTTCTTCAATAGCATTAACGTATTTACCACTGGAAAGATCTATTTATCTAGAATATTTATTACTACTTCAAAGTACCTCAATGATGAGCTGTTTCGGAGTTTTGAAGTTCGGAATCTTCTTAAATATGGTTAATTACACGAAAACCCAATGTTACTATGATGCCAATCATTTATTAAAAATATTTGCAGTGAAGATCCATAAAAGACAGTATATTATCTAGTTTCAGGAACTAGACATATTCTCAATGAGCAAAAACGAGTTTATCAGAGCGGTAATAGACCAGACCTTAAAAGCTTGAACAGATACCTACATACCTGTGCAGAATCACACACTCTCATATATACACAACTATGACACATACACGTAGATGTACTTACACACACCCATTAAACACACATCACAATCACACACATAAACACACTCATCCTACTATATCATACACACTCACAAATCGAGAGAACATTATAATATAACATAATATATAAATATTATTACACAACATCGCGCACATTAACTGTATATTACCAGACTATTTTTGCCGTAATATTGTTATTATTATTTATTAACTTAAGACCTGAGCGCTGTTTTTCTCTTTTGTTGGAATAAAAATAAAATAAAATAAAAAATAAAAATTATAATGTACGGTCACTGGCCTCACCATGTTGTACAGCTGACCTTAGCATATTACATACGTCAGTAAACAGAGCGGCAAATTAAATCACGAGACACATTACAGAGTTCAAGCCGCATGTCCCAGTATTTCCCCTCCATATACTGCTGACAAACTCGATCATTCTTAGGAATATATAGTTTGTACTCACACAGCGTATGTACTTTATCGTTTCGTGTATTCTGCGTCGGTTTTTGTTTAAACACTTAATGCCTGAATGTGTTAGGTGCCCTATGGAAAATCAGGTAATTAGCCATATTCAAAAGGATATTCATAATTGAGATCGGTCGATAGCAATAAATGGTCTACATCAGCGATGCACAGACCGCGGCCCGCGGTCGCATGCGGCCCGCCGACACTTTGTGGGCGGCCCCCGTCCTCGAAATTATTTGAAAAATATTTTTTCAATATACAGAGGTAGAAAACTGTGCACGCTCGCCGAGCGCCTCACCGCTACGACGTCTCGTTCGCACTTCGCAAACATTTTCAATAGTGAATAATGCTAATAAATGTAAGAACCGAAATCGTCTTAACAACGAAAATCTTGAAGGCATTTTGCGCTTAGCCACTACTAAAGTGACCACTAACATACAAAAAATGTCATGTATCTAACTAAGAATAAAATTTATTCTTAGTTAGATATATAGAATATTCTTAGTTAGATAATAGAATAGAATACATATTATTCCTAGTATATTGTACTGTAATATGGATAACAATGATACGTATTTGTAATCTAAAATTTTCCATTCTTTAACTATTGTATTGGCACTGATATATTTTATATTATTATTATGACATTGATACACGTGAGGTTGAATGATCCAAATTTTCAAAGAAGTAGAAAATAAATAATTATTCGAAGACCATAACCATAACATTGTTTTATAGGCCCTCCGTTAGTTGGAAGAAGGTGATGCGGCCCTCAAGTAGAAAAAGTCTGTGCATCGCTGGTCTACATAAAGAGATCTTTCCATTGGTATATGATTTACATCTATTGAAAAAGTGGGCTCAAAATGCCCATTCTCTTTTAGGCGTTAATACAGTAAAATTGTCTTATATAAAGACCATGCTTTTCGAAAGTTCGGGTAGTTTTGATTTTTGGTTATTGTATTGCAGTAATTTTTATTTTGTTTATTGTAGAAATCGAAATGTATATCTGTTACCTTCTATGATCCGAAATGTATACATCTTTAAAAATTAGGTACAATTCCGATAAAATATATTTAACATTAAGTAAATTACAGCAAATTAATAACGTCGCTTAGTCCAATGGCAGAGGGCCCGATTGCGTTTCTTTGTGAACTAAATCTAAGATCAGTTCAAGCGAACGAGATAGAGCAATACGTTAGAGTGGAATATGAAACGAACGATTGTCGATATAAACTACCTGTCGAACTCATACGCGTCCGAATAAATTTGAACACATTTCGTGCGGTGTTATATTCAGATGCTTTAACTTTGGAAAAAGTGTCAACCGTTCATTTCACCTTCCGCTCTAGCGTATTGCCCTGTCTCGTTCATACGAACTAATTTCAGATTTTAGTTCACGAAGAAACGCAATCGAGCCCAATGTCGCCTATTGAGGCCGTAGTAAAGGGTCCCTGAAACGATCATTTGCGATTGTCAATATTTAGGGATTGAGGGTTTCAAATGATGGGTAAATGAAGCTACAATTGAAGGTGTATTGTATCATTCGCGCACGCCTCATCCGATTGCTGAACTGTGTTGAGAAAAGTCTCGTCGCTCATAAATATCATTATTTCAAACGCAGATGCGGCATTTCTTGCAATACCTCTTGTGTGTATGTTAAGAAAAAAGAGCCAGGATCCAAGGAATGGTACAAATTGAGATATCGGTTTACTCATGGACATGTCTTCTATGGACTTAAACGATAAAGTTTAATTGTGTGATGTTGCTCCTCGTACCTTGGAAATGATAATAATGAACACGTGTGAAGCAATATTCTAAAAATAGAAAAATAATATTCAGTTACGTTATGATATGCATTTATTTCTATTTTGCAAGTAATTTAAGAGAATGTACATCAAAGTAGGAACCTAAATAATCATAGAAGGTAACAGAAATCAGAAAACGATTATCATTTGCTAGCATTGACCGTCAATGCAGAGCGCGTCAATTGCCATCAATCATTTTTTATGTTTTGCTGTCAACGGCGTAGTAATATTGACAATCTCTTCGATTGCAAAAGCTATTTTTTCGCATCAATAAGAGTCAATCACGTAAATATCGACAATCGCAACTGACCGTCTCGGGAATACTCAAGATAAGCAATAATTTTGTGCAAGTGCTTGCTCAAAGCTGTAGATATACAGGATGAGTTTTAATTAACTGGCATCCATGAATGGCGTGAATCAGTACTAGGAAATAAGCAACCTTTAATAAAAAAATGTGAAAAAAAATGTAATTTTGACAATTAATTTTTTTTGAAAAATAAGTTTTCTTACTTCAACTAGTAGTATACAAAGCGCTGAGTACGATGCGCTATGATATTTAAAAAATAGTATAAAAGCGCTGAGCGCGGTGCGCCATCTAGCGGTAGGTAAAAATATCGCTAATATTGTATATTAGAGATGTTTTAGCTACCGCTAGATGGCGCAGCGCGCTCAAACGTTTGTCGAACCTTTATTTAAAGTCAGGTTCATCAAATTTTGAAATTAAAAAAAAACTTATTGGTTTTCTACAAAAAAATATCAAAAGTTGCTTATTTGTTCGTACTAATTCACCCCCTTGAAGGATGCCGGTTAATTAAAACTCATCCTGTATAACATGTCATACATCCCTTCCTCAGTGAATTTACTATTTTTATATGAAAATAAATATTCTTAGAGCCTTATTTATTTTTATTTTCAGCTCCTGTATCTGTATTTTCAGCTCTTGATTTCATGCTCGGAATAATTGCAAGCAATCTGCTCGTGTACTTTCAGACAGTGTATACGCCGAATGTCCGGCCACCTGAGATCGCACTGTGCACCGAAATGGAGTGTCATACTTCGTGCTTCTTCTATACCGGCTATTGTTTTGATTCTGTATTCATTGCGCGTGACTCGGTATTTCCTTCCGGTCCTCCCTGCGGACTTGTCAAGTCAGACATCTAATCGCCAAGCGCGCCGAGGAAATTTTAATGTTTATTTTAGGCACCTTTTCACTCTACGGCAGTGTTTCTCAATCTTTTTACATTGCGACCCCCCTTTTTAGTAAAAAAAAAAGAGCTCTTTCGCATCCCCCCCCCCCCCCTCCCCCTTAGGCTGTTTAGTCATTTTCAACTGTGGCTGTAAGGATCCAACATTTTCTCTTCCGAAGCTGTAAAGATTGCAAATTATATAAATGAAGATTTTACATATTTTCGATTTAAATTATTAGATAGCCTGCGGCCCCCCGCCCCCCCTCCCCCGGTTGAAAATCACTGCTCTAGGTGCTAGACTTTTCAATTAATAGAGAAAAAACAGTCGTATGTGATGTTATTCTCTTCGCCTTTGAATAATAACTGAGATTCGAAATTAGTTTTTGAGTCATAACATATGACTCCTCCCAGGACTTGCGCCCTATTTTCGAAACACGACTGCCGTTACAGAAAGTGAACTATTGTATTACTAATTATTTTTAGTACGGTTTTTTTATGAAATATTTGTGATTTATGTATTTATCCATAAATACATGTATATTTCAGGAATGTACTCATCCAGACCTTTCATTTGACACGAAACACGATATATTTATGTTAATTTATTGACATTTGGACATTTACACAACTACTTACTTGATATTTGGACAGTTAAGGTGGAATAAAGAAACGAAAAACACACATATTGATGAACGCACACATTACACTCCTTGTTTTGTAGGGCAGTTGTGTAAAAAATGGGGTGCCTAAGCTTTTTTGAGCGGTATTATATTATTTGTTTAGGAACCAAAATTAAAATGGCTTTCCGCGAATTTAATTTAATAAATTGCGACGTTAGAAGCCGAATTACTATATATTTTTTTAAGTATTCTTTTCGAAAGTCGTTAATAGCATTATTTCTTTCTAACGGTGATCCTAATCGGGCTATACTTTTACGGCAATATGTGGCTGTAATATTGTCTGGAAAATATATAACTCGGCCATTCTCGGCGATATTTCTCAAAAGTATGGCCTATATAATTTCGGCATATAATGTTGACACAATCGGATAGCAATGGCCGAGGAAATCATACGTGTCGCAGCGACTCATATTGTTTTAAATTAAAATTTAAAACGACAAAATAGGCGAGAATGTGGATTCGACCTGACTTCAATAAGCGTGATACTCTAGATACCTAAGCCTGAATGTTTTTGATGATATAAATTCCAATTCAAAGATCGTATCCATATTAATTCACTACTAATATTAAATTCGCAATGCAATTATCTATTAATGATGTATATTTAAATACACTAATAAATAATATAAAATATTTCACGCAATTGTACGTAACAAATCAGAATAGATAGGTAATAATATTTTATAGATCATATAAATAATCATCAGATAATATGAATACAAATTGAAGATGTCGTGCGTCGTGCCTCGCATCAGAAAGGACGCACTTATGGCGCAAAACGAAACCGCAATAAAGCTGGCCAGGCAATATTGCAGTATTTTCGATTGCGAGCGATCGTACAGCAACACGCCGGCCACACATAAAAATGTTTCGGCCATCGAAAAATATGTGGCCGGGTTATATTGAAAATATTTGTGTATATTGCATAATATGGCTGGTATTGCTAGCATTGTTGTCGGGCAACTGTATTGCAGCCACATATTGCAGCGAAAATGTGGCCCGTTTAGGAGCACCATTTTCGCTTCTTGCTCTTGCTGTTAAGTGTCGAGCTAAGGGGCTCTCTAGATGATCAAGCAAGCTTGTCAAGCATCGCGTCGCGGACTGGGAGGGGATCCTAAACCGCAGGAAATATGCAAATATTTTTAAAAATATTTACCAAAAATGCCTAATTTTGTAGTTTTATACCTGGGAGTCACGTCGTTCATCAATCAATTACGTCTAATTAAGGTGACTCCCTGGTTTACTACAAAATAAAGGCATTTTGGTAAATATAAAAAAAATATTTGCATATTTCCTGCGGTTTAAGATCCCTTCCCAGCCCGCGACGCGATGCTTGACAAGCATGCTTGATCGTCTAGAGAGCCCCTAAAGTTCTAAAAATACTTATACATTACGTAAAACCGAGTCCTTTTAAGAGAAAAAGAGTTCTTTCCAGATTCGACCCTTTTCGAGGAGGCTACTAGATAGAAGTGAATCGTGATTTGGGCCGACCAGAATAACGAGTAGGTATTAATGATCCAACTGCACATGAACAGTTACGGCCACAAAAAGAACAAAAATAAGAAGAAGATGCGGGAATGGAAAGAATACATTCGGTCGCGTTGCACTTGTCAAAACGAGCAAAAGTTGTATGGGGCCTGTGGTGCGCTGCGCTTGGTTGTGCCACCCAGCAGCGCGCGGAATAAACTTGTTATGGCTTCCACACAATTTGCCGATAAATTGCGGGCACAGAAGCGGCCGAGCTTCCTCCATCTCCGTGCCGCGCGAGGCGGTGCGGTCGCGTTATCGGCTGACTGCATTCAACGTCTACCTGCCACTTTAACCCCATATTGAAAACCACCGCACAACGCAGAGGCCCGAGGGAGTAACTCTAAACAGGCGAACAGCACAGATATACCTCAGTTTCATCAAGGATAGGAGCCCCGGAGAAAACTATACACTGATTTGGGACAACTGCAAGAGCTCTTCTTCTTCTTTTTCACTTTGGCAATCCACCCAATGAGGGTGATTTCTGCCAGGTGGTTATTTATTAAGCTATTGCATAGCTTTTATCGCGGGCCTAGGCCAGCGCGGCGACCGAATGAAGAAATTTCCTAACGAAAAATAATGATTTTAAACTGATAATTACGTCTAAACGAGTACTGCTTACGATTCGAAAAAAAATATATGTTAAACAAGAACATTTTCCTAATATTCTTAGCTTTGAATATTTTAGATTTTGTTTATATTACATAGTGTAATTAATTTGTGAAATTAGGTCTAACCGAACACAAAAACGACTACTACGCAAATACTATCTGGCGTATTATTATGAAACCTGCACCATTTTAAAGATAATTTAATTATCTATCTTTTATCTACGTTTTTTTTTCGAATAATTCGGTTTTTCGAAACCGAGCATTTTATTCGTTTTTCGGAAATTGCTGCGATATGCGCCTGAAAGCTTAAACTATCGTCAGAAACCACACCCAGCACCATGACAGAGGTACACGTCGCGACAGGAATTCTATCAAACTGAAAAAAAAACGAAACGTTTTGTTACGTCTATTTCAATCCTCTTTTTAACACGCTTTTATTAGGTCGACCTGTATGTAACTATAATATGTAATGGAATCTAAGGTAACTAATTTAACCATCTTCCAAGGATCGTAGCGTCATTAAAATTGGCAGCTGTATGTAGTTCTGATGACATTACAATAATATGGTACTGTAGAACTGATCTGATGATGGAGTCGGAAGATATGAACTGGAACTTCATGATGGAACATCGTATCATAGCTGTGTTTGGACTTGTTAGAAGAGTCTTGGAATGAACTTTGACCACGATTAGATTTCACGGTCTGATGATGAAGCCGGAAGATAGGCACTGGCATTCCATGATGGAATATCGTATCATAGCCGTGTTTGGACTTGTCCACGTGTTTGGACATTTACGCATTTATAAAAGCGTGTTTTTAGTGTTTTTTTAAACTATTAATTTATTGTTACAATATATTTTCAGACAGTGCATGATGTTCTCCACTTGTGCATAATTTCTTCTTTTAACCAGTGTAATATTCATTATGAGATGTTATTTTTAGCGCAATAGAGTTATTCTATTCTACGTGTAATATATTTAACTTTTCTCATATATCGTAAGAAATAACGAGGTCGAAAGTTAGGGTGTCCATACTCGACGTAGGTACGTTATTATAATGCAGTCGGTAAGCGGTCGCCCCAGTTTCCCGGCGGCTTCCAACTTCCGCGCCGTAGTCACGTTATCGCCTTACTGCATTCCCTCTTGTCCGCTCGACGCGACGCCCGCCTCGGTTAGCCAGCATCAGTGGCCGCTGAAGCTTGCAACTAAATTGATTGGGCGTCGCTTGAGCATTACTTGATTGAACAGACATGGAGTATTGAGACGATCGAGATTATCAAACTGTTGTAGACAGGCAGACTATCTGTTGTTGTAAACAGGGTTTGGGTTTACAATTTTGGGTTTGCTCCAATCGGTTGTGCTTTCCGACTAACAGTCGGGGGAGTCTGGGAACTGTATTGTTTCCTATAGAGCGGGGGTGGTTGCGTACCTTATGGCGACTGCTCTGGAATTGACCATTGGCCATCCGATCCCGGGTAAGAGGCGGGCAAAGGACGCCTTGGTCCGCGAAGATTCGGTGCACTCCGTTTCACCGCTTCATAAGGGAGAGGACCGCGCAAGCGGCCTCGAACTCGGAACCAATCGAGAGACCGGAGAAATCTGGTCACAATTGGAAGTGAGGGCGCGAGTTCTCGAGCCCGCCGGGTTTACTCCTGGCTTACTCGCGGTAAGGCGTTGGACTCTCACGGGTTGTGACGTAGCTGGACGTAGAATGTACTGTCCAAAGTCTCTACGTTCACTGCAGGGCGATAGAACGACTAATCGTTAAAACGTCCTGTGGTGACGGGCTCGCCCGTTGTAGTTGACACCGCAAGATGTTGTTGTAAACGTGTTTGGGAGTTAATGGGCCCTTGCTGAGTTGGCCACGAAGACCCATTCTGTTCAGGGTTGGTCACACTAACGGGTCAACACCCATCCGGCGGCCTCCAAACATGAAGTGTGAGCAGGACTCTGAATTACGGCAGGTAAACGCCGCGTAAGCGACTTCGGTCCCATAAGGAGGTATCCTGAAGGTTAATTCTAGACGGAGATATCCTACCAAAACTAGTAACTAGAGGGCGAGGTAGCCTCACTGGGTTACCTTTCTAGTGCCTCGCCGTAAGGCGTTGGATTCTGGCAGGTTCATGAGTTTGCCAGACGGTAGGTTTGTGCCATCCCAAAGTCTTCTACGCTCATCTCACGGCTGAAAGAACGGTCACATATCGTTATACCAGCCTGAGGTGACGGGTTCGCCCCTTGTAGTCGACACCGCTCAACTGTCTCCTATAGAGCGGGGGTAGTTGTTAACCTTACGACAACTGCTCTTGAAACGACCAATCGGCTACCTGATTCCGGGTGAACAGCCGGACAAAGGATGCCGTGGTCCGCGATAGATTCGGTAAATACCGTATCACCGCTACGTAAGGGATAGGACCGCGCAAGCGACATCGAACCTGTAACCAGTCGGGAGACCGGAGTAATCTGGTTGCAACATGAAGTAAGGGCGCGAGTGTCGGCCAGCTGCATGTTTAACCTGGTTATCTCGCGGTAAGGCGTTGGCTCCTTACGGGCGAGTGGCTTAACTAGGCAGTGGACTGTTGTCGTCCCAAGTCTTCTACGCTCACCTCACGGGAGACAGAACGGTCTAATATCATTAAAACTTCTTGGGGTGACGGGTTCGCCGGTTGTAGTCGACACATCCAAGTGTTGTTGTCCGTGGTGGTAGCGAATGGTTTCGTGCAGTACGGGCTATAAGATCCACCCTAGGGTCTAGTCTCTAGATCTAGGGTCTAGATCAGCTCTAGGGTCGGCCCAATTCCCGATTCAGTAGCCCCCTCGAATGAAAGACTACCCCGGTAAGGACTCTAGCGTCTCAGGTCTCACGGCTGGTAAATCGGTTCCCTGGAGATTGCCTTCCGGCGCTACTAGACACACCGTGTGGCGTCAGTCAATCGGTTGTGCACTCTGACTTATTACTAAAGGAGTGTGGAGACTATGGAAATAAACTGTCTCCTAAGCAACGGGAGTGGATGTTGACCTGTCGTCAACCACTCTTGAAATAACCATTCAGCTACCTGATCCAGAGTTCAGAGACCTGGCAAAAGATGCCATGGTCCGAGATAGATTTCCATCTATTGTCAGGTACGTATATTACTATGTTACGAAAAGTTATATAATTTTGAAATATTCTGCTTAGATGGCGCTAACAGAATAATGCTTGTGCAGCCATCTATTGTCAGGTACGTGTCGTATATTACTATCATTGATTTTATAGTGTAATAGATAGCACCATCTCATACAAGAAAATGGCAGCATATTTCTCGACGTCACTACGCAGATGGCACTGGTAGTGCTGACGTCGAAAAGTATAGGAATTTATTTGGATATCTATATTAACATTGATAATTAAGTTTTAATTATAAAGGATCGATTGATTCTAAAAACCCAATAATTCAAGCAGTTTCAACGAAATTAGCATTCAATTATTAGCGCTATCTATTGCATTTCCTTCTACGCTACAAATCACATGTTCAATGAAGATAATAATAGATGGCGTGCTATTTCAGGCATTGCCTTTCCAACAATTAGCGCGCGCTTCAGACGGGTCGCTTGGAGCCGAAAGCAGACAAGTGTGCTATAGATGTTTATACCGTATATTGATGGAGATGCGAGAAATAGGGAGTGACCACGCGCTCGCCAATCGACTAGTCGATTACGGATAGCACTCACTCGACTCGACATTGTAAATTGTTGTACATTGTAATTGTTGACATTGTAACAGTTTACTGACATACACGCTCAATTACGTCGTCTTCTCGTAAGGATGTCAACCAACGTCGCTCCGCCTCCCATAATTTCTTGCGCAGGAAAGAGAAGATATGAGTGCTGTGCGGCGATGCTGTATTTTGCCATCTCATAGATGAATAAAAACACTCCCTGTCAGTGGCGGCGACAAAAATCTAGTGTAGTAAAGAGAAGCTTAAAATTATTTTTTAAAACATAAGAAATATATATACATTTATAAAAATGTTTATTGGTTTGTAACCATTTGACCCCAATATGCCATAAAGGTAAGAAATAAAAAAAATAGTTCATGATGTTTTAAACGTGTTTATTTTAATCACATTTTAGAATATCTACAAAATAATATTCTAATTAAGGCTCTTATAAGGCCGCCATTATTTTTTTGTCGAAAATTATTCAAATCAACAAATTATATCTACTCGATCTTCAGTGTTCACGATAAAATAGGACAAGCAATGTAGTTTTATATGATTGGATGTATGCCTAAGGTTTATTTTAGTGGAAAATACAAAGGTACAGGAAGATGTAATTTTGATAACAGAAATACATTTCTGTTCTCAAAAATTACAGCTTCCATTGAGCAATAGTAACTAAAACCTCAGACGTAGGTAGAATCATAGAATCTGGTCTAAGCGCAGTCAGCTAGTATTCGACTAGACTGTATTCAGATCGCCCGCTTGGAGGATCCAAACCCTTAAGTATCCGTTATTGCCCTTTTAAAAGAGTGAGCTTGTTGTATAGTTGCCTCTTGGTTTGTTTTACATTTGACTTACAAACTAAATATTTTATCCGTATATCGACATATTTTTGGATAACGGCCCTTAGCAGATGAAGCAAATGATTACTGCACGGTTCCTGCTCAAATAAATGGGCATGAAGGATCGTGAAAATATCGGATCCGATGAATAATTTTAACGTTTTTGTAACCATATTTATAGGATCGCGATCGGATTTATTACTTTTGTCAAAATTAACCCTTACTACTGATTCTGCGGCATTACAAATTCGGATTACATCATTTGATGGATAGATAAGTCTACTTCTGTCTTTAAACACAATAAATAAATGAGCTTGTTTAGGTGTGTTTGCGACTAATGCTCCCAAGCAATCAGTGCAATTTAGTCTAGATAGTAAATATCTAACAACATACCCGGCAACGTATGCCACAACATGTTGTGAAAATACTGAATGGAAACCGGCAGGTAAACTCAGATCTTCCTCCTTCAAATTGCTCATGAATTGTTCGTCGACCATATCCACTTGTGATCCTGATCTATAACCCTTCGTTGTCAAGTTAATATGCTCAGTTGACGACGAACACGTTAACAAAGTTATGTGTTCCAGAGGAGCACAGTTTCCCCTGAAATTCTCTTTTAACTCCATGTGAACCAAGAGCTTTTTGTAAGTTGCCATAAATTGCAGGGACGATGGATTATTGTTGAACCCGCCGTGGGACCGTACTACTGAAAAAAATATCTCTAAGTGGTCTTGGCTTAACTTGTACATTGGTAAAAAATCCAATGTTTTTTCTTGTTTAACGAGCTCGTTGTACAATCCTTTCATGCTGTCTATGCACACGCACAATCCAAGGAAACCTACTTTATTTCTGGTATTCATGATCGGTGTTTCATTGTCCATCAAAACTAGATGTTCCAAATAAGTTTTTGCATTATCCATGAACGTTATATACTTCGTTTCGTTTTTCTCATTGATTGGTGCTTTAAAGTCAATGCCAGGAAACTTTCTTGAATTAAGAATGTCAGTCAGATTGTTCATTGTGTTGATGAAATTCACTGTTGGTTGTGAGTGAGCAAAATTAAGTATACGTAATTTTTTGTCGCAAAATTCAATAGCGTTCGCAACACTGGCACTTAACAGCTGTACTGCTAGCTTTACTTTCATTATTTGATTTTGAAAGTTGATGTGTTGTGTCGATAATTTATTTCCCTAGTGAAAATTTTCATTTAGTTGGAGCGTGATTAATTCTTCAAAATATTGCCATTTGATTAGGCCGCCGTTATTATCTCTAAGAACCTTTTTACTTTGTAATGTATTTCTGACCAGTTTCACCATGTGACATGGGTCAAAAAATACAAAAACTGGTTCTTTTGTTGCAGGATGTTCGAAATAGGTTTTTAGTTGACGTTGGTAGTTAAACGAACAGCCAAGCTCTTGAGCCATGGCTATATTTGCTGGGCAACCATCAAATGTCATAGATACAACTACCACGCCTACATCGTGGCAATTAGAAAGGCATATCCTTACTAGATTGGCTCTTTGCTCACCTGTTACGCCGATTACCAGAAAATATCCTACTGGAATTTTCCACTGCTCGTTAATGGCAACTAAAAGGAACACCAGAGCTTGTTTGCATGGTGCATTGAAACTCCGGTAACATCAAACCCAGCACCAAAATCTACATATCCTTGGACTGCATTACCGTCAAATTCCTTTAATTGTCGAATCGACATCTCGTCTATTACCAAATTGCATAGAATTTTCTTGTCAGAAGACTTGACCTTTTGATCAAGTGCTTTAAAAGCTTCTGCAGTGAAACCTGGCGTGGCGTTTATGCATTGGTACCATTTTCTTATGGTGCTTGTATGTGGTAGACATGTGTTAAAGGTACTACGTACGTAAGAGTAGGCCTTTGGAGAATAGAAATGGAGGGTTAGCGCAAATGTACGCAGTTCAGGTGGATATTCTTTCCCTTTATGAGTCATCCTTTTCAAAAGAGCTGCTGTAGAAAGCCGGCACACTTCCAGAATATCCACTTGTTCTTGGTTGATCAGTCTTTTTTGCTTCAGTTCTTTTAATACCTTAGATAAATTGTCAACTTTCTTTTTCAAACGCCGATTAGCAGCGTGTAGTGCCTTGCCCCGCATACGTCGGCGTTTTGCAATGTCTTTTAAACGGATAATTTCTGTTTTTAACTTTCGTTTCCTTGGAGTGTCGTGTACCAGTCCTGAATTGGAAAGCCCTGCAACCTCCGACTGTTGACCGGAAAATGGAGATTGTTGTAGAAAAAGCGAAGGTACAGCGTCGTTTGTTAATCTACGGATTCCATTTTTGGTTTCATACATGTTTGAATCCGGAAAATGTACTGAACAGATTCTACTCCAAAAGTTTGGTTCCCAATTGGTCTTCTTTACAGCATCAATCTACTTCATCATATTTGTTTTGTCTTTTGGAAACCTAAAAGTAAGGTAAGTTTCTAAGTTAATAATAATAATATTATTAAAATTATTTTTTGGTCGGTTTTTAATATAACGTATTCGCACCACCGTATCACGTCGAATCCAACGACACCTCATACTTACGTCAAAACCCGTCAAGACGTTCGTTCTCTACGTTCAGACACTCATACATGCATAATATCAGCATATAAAGGTACGCCCTAAAAACATCTACGCTCCATCTGAAGCAATTGGATAAACCTATGTGAGTGGTCCAAAAAGGAATCCCTTATTGGCCTTATTATGCATTATTTATCATATTCCATATATACTCTATACTTATATTAACATAAGATTTTTTTACCATTACTACCTATAATTAAAAAAAGTGATTTGTCAATTTTTATAAAAAAATATTATCGATTATCGATTTCGCTTTTAAAATATCTCGATTCTCGATTAGTGAACACCAATTGCGACCGATTGCGGTCGAGCAA
The DNA here is from genome assembly GCA_944548615.1 of Micropterix aruncella. Taxonomy (NCBI): domain Eukaryota; kingdom Metazoa; phylum Arthropoda; class Insecta; order Lepidoptera; family Micropterigidae; genus Micropterix; species Micropterix aruncella. Next base: position 4,948,442 of record OX155958.1, read on the forward strand.
GACGAAGGGTGGGGCAGTGTGTTCCTCATCCGCTTTGCATCCGCTTACGTCGCGCTCCTCGCTTCACCCCCGTAATGGATAACTTTTATTTGGTTGAAAAGTAATTCAAAATTGCTTATCGATGATATGTGACACTAGATTTGTGTTTTGTGTGTTTTCTAGTATCATTTTTACAATGATCGATTGCACATTTAACCATCTTTCTTCTTAAAAACAATAAAAATGCTCTACAAATTCCCAACTATATCACTTCACAAGCGCTCGCGAACGACTGCGGGCCTTAGCCGGGCGGTCGATGAATTGTTCACACCCGTGTCTACTGTTCACGCTCGCGCGCTCGCGCTCTATTTTATTATTAAGGCGACGATGTAGGTAAATTTCGAAAATTACATTTTTTGGCAATTTTTGAACAGTCATACTGAAATAACTGATGATGTTAGCCAACAAAAAAAAATTATCGTAACTCACAGTACCTTTCTTAAGTAGATAGCTATTTCAGATTTTTTTTTAAGTATTGGAAAATTGAGGAAAATAATTAAATCTGGGAGCTATACAGGAAATTTTCATTTTAGAGCATTTTTTGAAACGTGCCTCACACTAAACTGCACGATCAAGAAACTCAAAAAAAATACTACGGCATTTTAACAATAGTTGTAAAGAGGAATGCTTTCGCATAAATTTAAAAAAATAAGTTTTTCTTGTTAAAAAAAATTATATAAAAAGTGTAACTTTCATCCATATTCACTGTTAAATATTACTTATTACTGTGTGTTTTTTTCAAGTTTGTTTTTTTTTACATAAACTATGTACAATAAACTTGTAGTACTGACGATTATTTTTTTCAAATAAAATATCAGTATATTTTAAAAATAATATTTTGCAGAGCCCGTTTATATTATTTTTGTCATACAATGAGATGAGCGCGCTCTTCTCGCGACGACGCGCTGGCATTCAAAATGCCGCAAGCGACATTGGGTCAATATGGTTCTTATGTGGGGATCAATTACTGATTCAAATGGCATAACAGCCAACCTTTTATAATGAAATGTTATTGGCTCTTAGAAACGTGGTTCATTTTGGCTTCGAAGGCCGACATATGCGGTTGCGTTCGCGACGCTCTGTTTCATGACTTATTATTACCAAATTGACATTTCGATGGATCGGAGATGTGAAGTAAAAAAATATCGGTTTTAGATGGCTATTTCACCGTGTAAATGAAAGAGGTTTAAAAACATGATAAATCATATGTTGAAAAATAGAAACAATAATAAGTAAAATAATATTTAATATTTATTTTTTTTTTTTTAAATTTACAATATTACTTTTTTTTAATAAAAAGTGTTCATTTATTTGATAACAATGTTTCTTTATGTATAAAAACAAAAAAAAAATATACATATCGGTAGGTTTTGAACCTACGACCGGTGTGATCTTATGCGAGTTTAAAACAAGTGCGCCACTTCAGCTTGCTTCCCGCGAGTCAAAATGTGTCATATATAAGGGGACAGTAAATAATGACAATACATTTGCGTTAGAGCCATATGACAGAGCTATACACCATGTATAAATATAATATACTATTAGGCTACGATTCTGACCGTTCTAATATAGAAAACCGTCAGATAGGCAGAATTGTAATTTAAAAAACAAAACGTAGGTATCTACTTTTTAAAAGCTTTTATTCAACTTGTAATGTCTGTGAAAAAAAAACCTAAAAATGCGAAGAAATATTACATCAGCAGTAGCTTATAATAAATGTCAAAACATTTCAATTGATGAGAAAATTGATTGCCTGTATAATGACATTTTGAACGCCCCGATAGATGCATTTGGAAACCATGATAAATGTAGAAGTTTTTAAAATTGTTTGTCGGAAAATGAAACACTGGATGCAATGAGTTGTTTGATGGGTGACATTATTTGGGAAAGAATACGTTACATAACTTAAAACGTAGGTAGCAATACATGCAAGAAGCCTAATTCATGATGTAGATAGTAATGTTCTCGAAAGGTTTAACGGCATCATTGCAAAATTTATTGGTGGTAAGAGGACAAATTACATCCAAAAGCAGTCTTACCAAGCGCGATGTAATGCGGCAGTTATATCATTTAATACAAAACAGCCACTCTCAAGATTACATAAAAAATATATAGGCAAAAGTCCCTCTGGCAGGATATCAAAAGTGGAATAAAGAAGACAGAGGCATTATAAAAGAAATAAAAGCAGAAAGTTTTTTTGAAAAAAAAAACAATAATTCGCATTATGGAGAACATTGCAACCAACCCGATGTTCCATCAGAAATATTCGAAAAAAGCAAAGCTCTGTTATTTCAAGAATTGGAAAATAGAAAAATGATCGATTGCGAATTGAAAAACTTACGGTTATTCAAGGTGAAAGCAGCGAGTGGTTGGAATTACGAAGAAAAATGGTAACTGCGTCTAACTTTGGCAAAATTGTCAATAGTTAACAACACACAAAATGCGCCAATTTAGTTAAATCCATGACTGAAAATGGGATTTGAGCAACGTAGCATCAATTTGCCATGGAAAAGAAAATGAAACAACTGCACTAGAATGAAAAATATGTCTAGAAAAAGTGGAAATTCAGCAATGTGGATTATTCATTGACCCTAAATTTCCATTTTTGGGAGCTTCTCCAGATGGAATATCTGATGATTATATTTTTGAAGTCAAATTTCCCATTACAGCGCATAGAATCTGGTTAACGGAAGCGACAAGAAAAAGAAAAGTGACATTTTGGAAACAGAAAGATGGAAAACTTGAAATCAGCATCAAACATCACTGGTACGTTCAAGTTCAAGGACAGGTCCATATATAATTTCTTTTTATTTATTTATTTTTTATTTTATTTCTGGAAAAATACAGCGCATACAATATACATACGTGTGCATAAATGTAGAAAAAAAAGAAAAACATTACGCCTATAATCGTTTATTACACATTTGGATTTCAGCATATTACACTTAAAAATTAATTATAAAATAAACAAAGTTCATATTAAATATAAAAAATATATAGAAAACCGATGGGAGAGGTAGGGAATTGGAAGTGATTAGGAAGAAGGAGTTAGACGATGGTATGTGTATATGTATATAGATATAAATAAAGATATAGATAGGTCGTATAGTGGATATATAAATACAGATATTTATTGATGTTTATAGGTATTTATAGATATATAATAAATATTTATAGATATTTATAAATATTTGTGGTAGCTACTGATATGTTGTATATATATATCCTTCTAGCCGTGTTCGGCCACAGCGACTGCATTGTAGATTCTAGTGACTTCTTTAGTCTTCTCAGAGTCCACTGTTCGGAAGCAGTCAAGTGCGCAGGCTATATTATAGTGCACAGGTGGGCGCGCGACCACGGGTGCACTCTCTCTTCCTCCCTCTTCTGAACCCGATGGAACGGAGACCGTTACGACCAGAGAAAAGTTTGGATGCAGATAAAATAAAATAAATCAATTAATCGCTAACGCAGCAATGACTGTCATTGTTAAATTTTTACTCAATATTGCAGAGCTATTTTTTCGGATTTAGTTCGTTTTTCACACTGTCATTTATGAAATTGGTAGTTATGGCTTGTGGTGATGTTTGAGTTTTTTCTGGAGCTATTGTAGAGATGACCGGTGACTTATTGGTAGTTGTTGTAGTAGGCGGTGATATAGAAGATGCATTATTGGATTTATCCTGGTTTTCTGATGATCTCGTGTTGTTGCTCATGGGGCTGTGTTGAATACAGCATACAGTCTCTTGTTCCGACATTATACAAAATTGTGATAGTTTCCCTTTTGGCAAATTCCCCTCAGTTTTTGGACAATTTTTCGCCGGTAGACATACTCCTAAAACGCCATTTATTTCACATGACTCTTCACGGCATTGTATATGCCAGGTCCCTTGGCACTTCCGCAAGGGCTCTTTCCAATACTGGTAACGGTGATTATGTTGAAAAGGCATTGGTTGTCAGCTATCGCCACTTGCAGAGGTCCACCACTATCGCCTCCACAAGAGTCTCGTAATCCTTCTAAGCTGCCAGCGCACAATTGATCGTCCTTATACCTTGCGGTAACCTCCTTCTGAGAGTCTTTGCATATAGTCTTCGAAAGGTGGCTGGTCAATCAAATCCACCACCACCTTCAGTAAGTCCTCCGATGTATCTTCAGCAAAGTCGATCTGCCTTCAGCCAGTAACTACAGCTCGCTTGTTTTCGATGGTCGACTTTTCCATAGACACGCTGGTCGAATATTTAAAGTGAACAGCTCAGACCGATCAGATCCTTCGGGACGCGTCCCGTGTTAACCGCGAGTTAATCCAGACTATAGAATTGCACTATAATCACTAAAATTTATTATTTAATTATTATTTAGAGGGGAGAAAATTTTAAAATATGTTGACACTTAGAATTTAAATTTCGAATTTTATTTTGTTGTATAGAAAGTATATAACTAATTACTATAGGTATTAACAAGCTCGTTAGGTGCAATTGATTTGAATAATTCTTTAACGAACGTCGGTTGGTTGAGGTTGAAAATGTCGATGGTGGAGAAACAAGAGTCGTACGTGCATATCAGCCCATAAGCGATGGAATGTTTCCCGTAGTTGGTATTGGCACGAGATACCTCAAACGTGCGTGAATTGCGAATTAATCGCTGAGGAACGAAAAAACGTAAGTTTTCAACAAGGTATGAACTATCTGTGGTATTGTGGATAACTTTAAAGAAAGTGTGCTGGAAAGAAACTGTAACTGGAACGATACATATAACTGGAAAGGAAGTGTGCCTATTTACATTTTGGTCTGGTAAAAACGATCTCCTCAAAACCGAATATATACAGACGAATGATTTGATTTGGACAAATGTCATGGAAAAAACTTGTTTGTTTTTATATGGACTGTGTATTACCTGAAATTATCGATCCAGGAGTATGAAGGAATATGGATTTAAGGGAGCCTGAATACACTTTGAAAGAAGCAAATAAAAGAAACGACACGATAAAACGAAAGAAATCGGTTCCTCTCCCTTGTCCAACGCTTAAGCGGTAGTTAGTTTTCAGTGATTCCATCACAAAGTGAGCAAAGAACTCACAGAGAATGTACTTGCCAATAACACTCCAAAGCAAAGCACAAGCAATATAGAGCCACCGAAAAGTACACGATATTCCAAATCTGTGCTGAGTACAGATCTAATTAATAATGATGAACAGGCTTTTGAAAATGTATTATCATTTGATGAATTTTAATTACAAAAGTCGGCGCACCACTACAAAGCGACACTGTCAAGGCTACAAAAAGGAAGTCTCAAATGTACTGCGCAATTTTAAATGTATTTATTCGTCTCTTTACATTTAATATGTATGTATCTACTCAGAAATAACAGACTACTTTGCCAACCAGAAATGTCTTCATGATTTTTTGTCTTAATGATTTTATATTTTAATTAATAATTATTTATTTTTAATGATGTGTATTTCTTTAAAGTTTACAATGATGTGCTTACAGTATCTAAAAATAAATTATATTACTTTTTAATTAAATAATTTTTTAATGATAATGTACAAGGCGATGGGTGTCGTTATGTCCTCCTCAAAGAACTATTATACCGCGAATAAATAGTTCGATACACAATGTTGTTTTTTAATTCGATTCTAAATGTTTTTTCTGCCAAAAAATACTATCAAAAACTGTCACTACAACTATCAAAAAAATACTAAAGCTGTATCTCACGGAACAGGAATTGCGATTTATGTCATTTAAAAGCCCTTGGAAAACTGTATCCAAAACAGTTAACGGCATTTCTCCAATTGTCATCTATCACCATTTAAAATAATTTTAAAATGTCGAAAATTAATTAGTGACAGGTGACTCTTCTTAATACAGTTTTTCAGGGGATTTCAAATGACATATCGCAAATGAAATTCTGTAAGATATGGCTTCTGTCAATTTTTGACAGTGATAGTTTGGTTTAACAGTTGACAGCCAAAATCTAATGGGCGCATTCCAGGGTGATACTATCCCTATGTTCCAAATTTCAACTCAATCGGTTCAACGGCTCGGCAGTTATCGTGAGAGATTACATACAGGCAAACAGACATACATTTCTCTGAAAATGGTCTTAATCATCTTGGTGGACCTCAAAATGGACATCTCTATCGTTATCTAAACATTTTTTTCCGCACGATCACAACACCTTCCCTACCAGTGGCAGCCGGGAAAGTAATATAATGTTCAAGTTTAGATGATGATAAAGCGTAGCCTTCTTCACCAGCGTAGGTACATGACACTTGCATAATCCCAAAATATAAATCCCATTGCAATAGTGTATACCTAGTGTGTTTAGTCCAGACATCGATAGCGAGTGAATATCGCTGCGAGATGAGTCAACATAATAAACACCTGCCCCGTCGCGAGGGGAGGGGGTAAGTAGGCGGGGCTTAAAAACTCAGATACGGTTTATTTTTTAAGTAGTACGTCGCCTTAATACTCTAACGGCACGCGCTTAGGGGCAAACAAAGGGGCAAACACATTATTGGACGCGTCCGTCAGCCGCGGCTTATGCCTGTGGCTTATGCACGCGATCTGTGTAATGAATTTCTATTGAGCGGTGCACATTATAGGACGTCAGTCGCGGACGACTAGGCACACGTTCGTAAGCCGCGGCTTACGGACGCGTCCGATAATATGTTTGAACGCCATCTATCGGCCAAATATTGGTTTATTGAAGATGGAAGCGCATTAAATCGAGTTTGAAAACTACGATGGCCATCTACCTGCCGTTTTTTGTATTAAATTGCGACTTCCATTTTGCAGTATGGAATGGCGTTATCTATTACACTATAAAATCAATGTTACTATGTTACGAACAGTTATTTATTTTTTTAATATTCTGTTTAGACGGCGCTAACAGAAAAATACATGTGCTGTCATCTATTGTCAGGTACGTATATTCCTATGTTAAGAAAAGTTATTTAATTTTGAAATATTCTGCTTAGATAGCGCTTACAGAATAATACATTTGCTGTCATCTATTGTCAGTTACGTATCGTATATTAGTATGCTACGAAAATTTATATAATTTATATAATTTTGAAATATTTTGCTTAGATGGCTCTAACATTAATTAATATATAAAAAATACGTGTGGCACTCGGGGACTGCCGCGGTAAAGCTATTGCATAGCATTTTTTAACAACTTATGCAATTATAATTATTTATTTATTTTATTTTTTCTGATATAAGATAACTGCGCTCTATCGGAAAACGTTGAAATTATTCCGAATCATTTGCGGCTGCGGTAGCAAATGATTCGGACTAATTTAAACGTCTTCCGATAGAGCGCCGCGCACGAATTTATTGTTCGATAAAGCAAAAAAACGGATTATTCGAAAAAAATCGTAGATAAAAAGATAGATAATTAAATTATCTTTAAAATGGTGCAGGTTTCATAATAATACGCCAGATAGTATTTGCGTAGTAGTCGCTTTTGTGTTCGGTTAGACCTAATTTCACAAATTAATTACACTATGTAATATAAACAAAATCTAAAATATTGAAAGCTAAGAATATTAGGAAAATGGTCTTGTTTAACATATATTTTTTTCGAATCGAAAGCAGTACTCGTTTAGACGTAATTATCAGTTTAAAATCATTCATTTTCGTTAAGAAATTTCTTCATTCGGTCGCCGCGCTGGCCTAGGCCCGCGATAAAAGCTATGCAATAGCTTAAAACATAACGCATTTTGTCAACGCTTGATTTTACTACCCATCAAATTTTCGTGCCAGGGGTTTTAAGTAAAAACAATTCTTAATGAGTAAACTCCAAAAAGTCATCACCCTAATATACAGCAAGTACCTTTGCTTACCTTTATTATGACCTGTAAACCATTATATTAATTTATCCCCCTCAAGGAAAGTGCATTTCGCATGTCGTTGGACCTTACGATACCTTTTATTTATCTTTTTTAGTGGATCGGCTAAAAAGGCCGACTGCGGAAATGTACATTATCCGCGTTGCGTCAAGCGATCTCGAGTTTCTCCAAGAAAATGTGTATATTGTGTATACCGTCACCTTACGGGAGGGTACAGCAAGAAATGGCGGATAAAATAAAAATAAAAAAAGGAAAGAGGCGGTGCGGTAGGCTGTTGGAGGAATGACGCAGCGGCAGTTACGTAGGGAAAAGGCAGCGAGATTGAAAGGGTGAGACGGCGCTTCCGGGAGTAAACGACGACGTTGCTCCGGAAGCCAGCCTCTGCTCACCTCGGGCAGATCGAGTGAATTTTTGGGCGAGAGGCGGCGAATATTCCTCAAAATGAAAGGTTTATTAAAAAGTTAAACGAGCCATGATAACAAAAAAACCGGGAAAGTCTTGTGTCACCCCAATACTTTCCCGGCAAGTAGCCAAAAAGGGATTTCATCTGAATATTAATTCCATAAATAAAACCGAGAAGCGCCCTCTTTCGGGCGGCGAACGAACCCGACTGGGTCCGTTAAACCTCAGCCTCAAGTGGCGCGGTTCGTTTCTCGGCTAGCAGCGGGCGGCTGGCGTATTGCCGTGGATTACATCGTTATATTTTTCTCAGTGTATAATCAATGGTTAGCATCTTACTAAACTAATAGAATTTAGCCGGTTGGTTGCTATCGGTCGATTACTTACTGAATTCGGCATGATTTCGTTGCTTGGTAAATTTTGACCTTTCTTCCGAAGGGAATATAGACGTTTTGCAACTTTTGCAACCGAGTATTCCTTCAGTGCGGCGTGACGCCCATCGCGAAGTGAATACACAATGCAGGCAAATTGCGGAGATAAACCGCGCGGGCGAAACGCTTTTATGTCGGGGATGAAGGAGCTGGAGGGAGCGACGCGGTGCTGCGATCTTCAGGTCTCATCGCTTATGTAAATACGTCGACGCGGTCGAGTTGACTAGGCAAATTGAATCATCCCGAGATGCTGCCCCGGCTGCGACTCGCGCTTAGGGTTACCATGCGTCGTCTTTTCCCAGGATTATTGGTTCTTTTCCGAGATGCCGATCTAGGTAAAATCCGGGGAAAATACCGGAATTTTAGCCGGGAACTCCCGACAATCGGAAAATAAGATATTATGTGAAGAAACATTTGAATTTAGCGCCCCAGGCCGCTTTGCGCGTGCTTTACATGTACGAGTATAGTCGACGAAATATTTGACAAAAATGTCGTTAGCATATTGAAACTGTTTTCACGGCTATCGGCCAAAGTCAAAAGGTATATCCTCACTCGTGCGCTTTCGTCTTCATCTTGCGTCGTCACTTTCAATTTCATCTTGCGTCTAGCGCATGCTTTATTGAATGCATCAAGACGCATGCAGCGTTACGTCTACACTTACGTGCTTTCGTCTATTCAATTGCGATCACTGACAGTACCCGGTGGAGATTACGATGAACTAGTGTGAGCTTGTAGTAGTCATTGACGTTCCTTAGGGGTTCCCTAGACGATCAAGCATGCTTGACAAGCATTGCGTCGCGGGCTGGGAGGGGATCGTAAACCGCATGAAAAATGCAAATACCTACTTTTTTTAAATATTTACCAAAAATGCCTAATTTTGTAGTTTATACCAGGGATTAACATTAATTAGACGTAATTGATTGATGAATGACGTGACTCCCTGGTATAAACTACAAAATTAGGCATTTTCGGTAAATATTTTTAAAAAATATTTGCATTTTTCCTGCAATGCGGTTTCCGATCCCCGTCCAGCCCGCGACGCGATGCTTGTCAAGCATGCTTGATCGTCTAGGGAGCCCATTAGAGAAATATGACCGCAGGCTTTTTATCTTGTTTTTGACCATATTCACATTAAAATTGTATTTTTGACCCAGAGCAGTCAAAGCGTCGTTCCTTTTTATTTTATTGTTATAATGTATTATAATGTGTAATATAATTCTGGTTCCATAATATAGGACAATTTTGATAATGTTCTATAAATCGAAACGTCTTTTTCTTTATCTTCCGCCGTTTTGTATCGCAAGATGCAAAGTGAGGCACGCCTATCAACGTACGTTATGCATGCGCTGTCGTTCAACTAGTTTTGAAGCATGCGCTACGGCTATGGTATTAAACGCATGAAAGCGCAAGATGAAGACAAAAACGCACGATTGGGGATATACCTTGATATGTTAAATCGTATTGATCTATTAATATTAGGTCCCTACCTATGAACTTGCCGATTCGCAATAATGGCTACTTTGAACTCGAATATCTAGCGTTCATTTTATAATTTCAAATTCACATTTTTTTCAAATATGAAATAGTGAAATTCTATAAAATCGAAGACTATCGCGGTTGTTTGACATTATAAATAGGATAGAAAACGAATTTACCGCGTGAAGTTTGTAGCACCCGACATTTCGGTGACGTTGCAGCATGATCCGGGAAGCCAATGAAATAAGAAGAACCCCGAACTTCAATAGAGACGACGCAAAGTCGTAAGACAGGATACAGTGAGTGTTGTGTGCAAGACGGATTTTTAAAATTCGCGCGCTCCGAGCCCGGTCCCCCACCACCGTTATAGCCTACGCAGTGGCGGCAGCGGTATGCGGCCTACCCGCAAAACAACGGATTGACAGCTCTTCAGTCTACCCTTGACAACGGCGGCTGCAACGTCACCGAAACGTCGGGTGCTACAAATTTCATGCGGTAAATTCGTTTTCTATCCTATTTATAGTGAAATTCTGTTTCAAAATAACTTATTCATTCGTTTTCGATTCATTTAATTTTGACTTTAGCATCGTTCTGTTCTGTTGTCGGAAAAAAAATATGAAAAAAAATGGAACTAAAAATATGAAAAAACTATGGGAAAAAATATGAGTTCCGCCGAGGCACCAGCGCTGCAGAAACAGCACTTCGGACCAGCCGCCACTAATGAACGCGCGGTACGTTTTCGGTTCAAACGTTTCCGTTCTGGACATTTTGATTAAAATAACAGGCCCCGTGGGCGGCCGGAAACGCAAGTCGATAATGACGAATTGAGAACGACAGTGGAAGCGGAACCATCACAAACCCCGTCAGAGCTAGCAGCAGCCTTTGGTGTAAGTGATAAAAAAATCTTAATTCATTTGCGTCAATTTCAGAAAGCCAAAAAACTCGAAAAATGGGTACCGCATGAATTGAAGCCATCAGCAAACACACGTCGAGTGCTGCGACACGTTTTTCAACTGGCACAATAATGAGGGGATTCTGATTGTGATTCTGAAACACTCAACAATCACCCACCGCAGGTACTTTATGGATCTTCGTCCAACTGATCTCTACTTTTTTCGTAATTTAGATAAGTTTTTGTTATTTCCAATGAATGAAAAAAATTATTTCCAATGAAGCAGTCAAAACCGCCATTAAACAATTTATTGCCTCACGCTTCCAGATTTCTTTTAGCAAAGGAATCATTGAACTTCCTATATAATGACGGAAGTGCATCGATAACAATGGTAGGTACATACTTCGATTGATTAAATATATTATTTACAAATATATATATATATATATATATATATATATATATATATATATATATATATATATATATATATATATATATATATATATATATATATATATATATATATATATATATATATATATATATATATATATATATATATATATATATATATATATATATATATATATATATATATATATATATATATATATATATATATATATCGATTTTTCGATATAGAACAGCATTTTCATAAGTAAGGACCTAATAATAATAAATATTTATATGTATATAATCAAATTTTAAACAATAAACACTAATAATATTATTCCGTGTCTGCCAATGACATCTGAATAAAAATACCACAAAACATTACAACTTTTTTAAACAAATGATTAAAATCAAACTGACATATATAATGCCTGAAACAAGCGATTGTATAGTCTAAACTAAAAATAAAAGGAAACTCAATACTACATACTCAACTTAGCGTCTGTAGTATTTTCGCCCGATGGATTCATTCATTAAGGATATTGAATAATAACACGGAGATTTAATATAGACAAGACCTAACAGCCCAGGGTTTTTTATTTGTAAAAAGTTGCAAAAAATTATTCTCAACCTACACCCCTAGAATGTGTAACGTCCCTTCCGGGATGCAAAAAGTAGGGCCGAGTTTTTACTTCACAAGTTTAGGGGGCTTAAAAATCCTAGTAAAAGTCGTAAAATATAAAAACATACAAAAACAATATCAATAAATATTATGTGCATACAGGTACTAACAAAAAATATCAATACTTACAAAAATATAAAAATATATTTCGACATGGCAACCCTAACTGCGCCACGCTAGCGTTGCAGAAACTCACAATGCTCAATTTTCACGAATCTACCTCCGTATCATCCATATTTATGGCGTTTCCGCGAAATTTTATTTGAGGATTCCATTCGCTCTTCAATGACAAGGGGATAATTTACGATGGAGCTAGACTCTTAACGTGAAGTATGCATCCAGCAATCGCGCGCTTGTGGCGAGCAAAACACAAATTTAAAAAAAAATATTCATACGTCATTGCCGCCACAGAATATAAATGTAAATAGTAGCTCAACTCGGCGACGTGATCTCCAGGCTGTAGCTCAATATATAGTACCTTTCAGCTGTATAGAACCTTTGGAAGCTAAAAAGTCCTGTTGCAGTTTGGCCACTAAGACCCATGCGTACAGGGTCGGTCAAACGCACAGGTCAACACTCATCCAGCGGCCTCCACGCAGAAGTGCGAGTCCGGGTAGGACTCTGACCTGCGGGTCAGTCTCCCCTAGGAGTCGTCAATCTTCGGACGCTCCTAGACGGTTTGCGCACCGTGCGGGGTCAGCCAATTATTGTGCATTCCGACTGATAGCCGGGGGAGTCTGGAAACGGCTTTGTGTCCTATAGAGAGGGGGTAATAGTGGTTAGCCTTACGGCAACTGCTCGTGAAACGACCAATCGATAACCGATATCGGGTGAAGAGCCGGGCAGAGGATGCCGTGGTCCGCGATACGTTTGGTAGACACCGAATCACCGCTGCTTAAGAGAGAGGACCTCGGAAGCGACCTCGAACCCGTCACCAGTCGCGAGGCCGGAAATCTGGCCGACATTGGTAGCCAGGGGGCGAGGTGACCCCACTCGGTTACCTTCCTAGTGCCTCGCCGTAAGGCGTTGGTCTTTGGCGAGTTCGTGGTCTTTGCTAAATGGTAGTTTCTTATCGTCCACAAAGTCTTCGACGCTTACCTCATGGGAGATAAAACGATCATTATTGTTAAAACTTCCTGAGGTGACGGGTTCGCCCGTTGTAGTCGACAAACTACAAAATGCCGCCAAAGAGGGCACCGGTGACCGGCGGGTGCTCTGGATTTAGGCGCCGCGTTGGGCAACTCAGGGTGATCTCAAGAGCAGAACTAATTTTGAAACAAATTTGTGAGCCGTAAGCAGCTTAAACATACATTTCGTGACCGGAGCAGCGCTCGTAAACAATCCTTCAACGTGGTTTTTGACTACATACATATGTTAATGTTGAAAAGATGATGTAAAATGTAGAAGGGTTACACAAAAACACGAGTAGACTATAATAATGTGTTTAATTAATACAGGAAATCAAATAATTATGAATGATTATTATTATTATTATTTATTCAGTAGCCGGCGATTGGGGAGGGGGTCGCCCTCACAGCCAATACGCTAATGTCGGTGCCGCTGGATCTTGTACTCCATTCACGATTCGCTTCCATTCTTGACGATTTTTGGCGATGTCTCGAGTATCGATAGCCGATAATCGTCGACTCTTATTCTCGTCTGTGATGTTCTTTAGCCAGGTGTTCTTCGGTGCCGAACGCTGAATTCTCCATTCTGTCGGACGGTCTCGCCAAAGAAGTTTACGTGGCAAGCGATTATAGTTTTAAGGTTTTTTAAGGTTTAATACTTTATTCATTTAATTTTTGTACATTTAGCCCCATTGTATCAATGTTATAAGTAACTCGGAAAAATTGAACACCGAAATGCAGCTAATGCTCATTGCCCACCTAACTAGGACTAAACTGTCCCGTATGTAGGCGGGTCAGAGTAATTAAAATAAGTAATACAACTTATGTAACAATTATCCTAATTAACGTAAAAAAAACTTTTTATTTTTATAATTAATGAATGTACTTAATTAAGATTGAATAATATATATCTAATAATAAATAAATAACACTATAATACAAATCAAAACACTGAATTTGTACGAATAATACATTGTAGGTAATACAATATGGCAAATACACATATACGTAAATACGATTTCAATAAATAATAAATGATATATGGTATAAACATATTTATAATTTAATAAAATATATAAAGACAATTATAAAAGCAGTGCTAAAATATATGAAATAATATTAATAAAAATATGATATGATATACTATTAATATTACATAATGATTTATATAAATATAGAATATTATTTTTAAAAAGATAGTTAATTCGACAAACATGGCCGGACCATCGTAGTCGACGTTTTTGTACTTCTTCTTCGATCGTTGTTAGTTGATCGCATCTTTCTCTAATGGTCTCGTTTCGAATTCGGTCGCGGAGTGAGACACCGAGAATCTGTCTCAAGCATCGCATTTGGCAGACTTCGAATTTGTTGAGGTCCGATTGTATGAATGAAACTGCTCAAAGTGAATTCAATCTGCATTCACTTTGATTTGACTGAATTTTGATTTGATTGAATTGGACCACTGGGGGTCCGGGTGACCAAAGGCGTGACCTATCTGGCGCCTTAGTAACGAATAGGTATTAATTTTTATGCATTTGGGTGTCCTAATAGACTCTAAATTGAGCTGGGATAACCAATTATTACAACTCTCTTCGAGGTCTCGGAAACTAGTTTTCGTCTTTAGAGAATTACGCAACGTCCTTTCTAAGAACTCCCTAAATATGGTTTATATGGCCCTGTGTCAGGGTTTATGGGTACACGGAATAATAGCTTGGGGAGCATGTGTAAAATCTGTCTTGGATCCTCTAGTGAAAGACCAAAAGCTTCTGTTGAGGGTAATCAATAGAAGGCCCCCACGATATGACTCCAACATGCTATTCAAAGAAAGTAATGTGTTAGACATACGCCAGCTGTTTGTGAAACAGTCACTCATGTTCTTCCATCGAACCTCAGATAAACGACTACGAAGCCAGCAACACCGAACTACAAGAGCATCTGCAGGTCTGAATTATGCCGTTCCCCGAGTTAATTCTTCATTTGCCCAAAGACAATTCAACTATATAGCACCTAAAATATTCAACCGCCTTGATGACAAAATAAAGGAAATAGAAAATACCATTTTATTCAAAAAAAATATTAAAAAATGGCTTGACGACATAGGTCGTTCAAGGACAGAGAAAGAACTGCTGCAAGTCATATCTTAAAAAAAAATATATATTTCTGCATAACTTTACTATTATACTATATAATATGATATAAGATATTAAACAAAATGTACTATATTGTAATATAATGCAAAAGAATAATACTATAATATATTTAGATCGTTATATTTATATATTTGTGTATGTATGTATATGTATGTGTGTATGTGTATATGTATCTATATGAGTACCTACGTCAGTTAGGCTTCTCCACCTAAGTCAGAAAGTAAGTCGTATGCCCAGATACAGGCTATATTTGGCCTAGTTGGGTATACGCTGAGCATGGTCAAGTGAATGTGGGCCGTTGTTTCTTCGCACCATTACTTGTTATGACCATTTTTATGCGTTTTATAATTATGTTTGATACAAATAAATAAATAAATAAATAAATAAATTATTATGCTATGTAGGCTATATGTGACCTCACAGAGGTTTCATTGAATAACAACGGAGCTATACTACTAATAGAACCTTAATTTATACCAATGGCTAAGTTTTAACCTAATGCATGAATTTTCAGCAAAAACTTTTTATACATTTTTTCTCATTTCTTCTATGGCAGAGAACGTGTTAAGATAATTAATTGAAGAACACTGTGTCGGTGGTATATACTCTTATATCGCTACAGTACTTACACATTTACTCCGGTGTTCGTTTGAGGCCATAGCCTTTTATACTTCCGTAGATTGTTTCGCGTCTTTATGAAAGGAAGTAAACTCTATTGAAGGCGTAATTTGCGCAATAAACTCGGGGATCAGTGAACGCCAAACTGTCCGGCGGAGACGGGGGCGGGATTGTATAAATAATAAAGAAAGAAGAGAGAAAGCAGCGCTTTGCGTTCATTGATTTAAAAAAAACGTAGATAGGCTTCTAAACACTGAGTTCCCCGTCAGAAATGTGTTATGAACTGAGTCATGGCACTAAGAAACGATATCTGCGGCGGGCAACTTCACGAAGGTCTCGTTGGCATACTTTAAACAAGTAAATTTTTTAAAAAGAATAAAGAAAACACGACTTCCGTTACAGAAAGTGAACTATTGTAATTATAAATATTTTTGTTGAGGTTTTTTTTATAAAAAAATTGTGGTTCATGTATGTATGTGAGTAAAACAGGGTGAGTTTTAATTAACTGGCATTCTTACAGGAGATGAATCGGTACGAACAAGTAAGCAACTTTTGATAAAAAAATGAGGAAAAAAGAAAAAAAAAGTTTTTTTTTTCGAAAATTTGAAAAAAAAACTGAAAAATAGTATAAACAGGGCTGAGCACGATGCGCCTTCTAGCGGTAGGTTAAATATCGCTAATATCGTTTATTAGCGATATTTTACCTACCGATAGATGGTGCAACATGCTCAAACGCTTGTCAAACTTTTATTTAACAGTCAAGTTCTTCAAATTTTTAAATAAATAAATAATCAAAAATCATTTTTTCCCTAAAAATTTGTAGATAGATGTATATTTCAGGAATGTACTCAATCGTACCTTTCATTTGACACTAAATACGATATATTTATGTTAATTTATTGACATTTGGACATTTAGACAACTACTTATTTGATATTTGGACAGTAAAGGTATGACACTCGGAATGGCATAACGATTCTAACAATACTACACACGTCTAAATCGGTTCAAGCGTTTATAAGTTATGGTGGAGTAAAGAAACGGAAAAGATACATACATAGATGAAACCTGAACACATTACACTATTTTTTTTGTTGGGCCGTCGTGCAA
The DNA here is from genome assembly GCA_944548615.1 of Micropterix aruncella. Lineage (NCBI taxonomy): Eukaryota > Metazoa > Arthropoda > Insecta > Lepidoptera > Micropterigidae > Micropterix > Micropterix aruncella. The sequence goes on from OX155958.1 coordinate 4,965,615, forward strand.
AAAATAGAAAACATCACCACTTAAGACAATCACACATTGCAATACATGACAACTTATTTTCACGAATTTAGTGCATTTTTTTCGCCGCAAGTGTGATGATTTTCAATTTCTCTGTCATTTTAGTCGCCACTGTGCATGTGACTATCTACCTCCTCGTCCTCTTGTCTGCGCCCACGATAACACGATAATGCGTTGTCCGATTTCAAAATTCCTTCGGCGATAGGTTTTATTCTTCAATGAGAAGAAATGGTTAGATTTAGCCCTCTTGTCCACACACGTTTTTTTTGCCGATGTGGTTATTTACGGTGAAATTTCTATCAGTGTTGTATGGCAATGTATGAGAGTTTGTACATGGCGCCGAGATTTTTTACGGCGGACAATTATTGCGTCGCCTTGAAGTTGTTTACAAAATGTATGTACCTAACGCGTCGTACGGCGAAAAAACCGTGCAGTGGACAAGAGGTCACGTTTCCTTCTACGGCACGGCTAACGAGCCGCACGTTAAAAAAACGTTCCATGGACAAGGGGCCTTAGGGTGCTTCATCACCGGGAGCATTCGCCTGTATTGTAACATTTTAGATATTGAGCATTACGTTACAATACTGCCTCCCTGACTGATGAGCATTCGCCTGTAATGTAACATTTTAGATATTGAGCATTACGTTACAATACTGCCTCCCTGACTGATGAGCATTCGCCTGTAATGTAACATTTTAGATATTGAGCATTACGTTACAATACTGCCTCCCTGACTGATGAGCATTCGCCTGTAATGTAACATTTTAGATATTGAGCATTACGTTACAATACTGCCTCCCTGACTGATGAGCATTCGCCTGTAATGTAACATTTTAGATATTGAGCATTACGTTACAATACTGCCTCCCTGACTGATGAGCATTCGCCTGTAATGTAACATTTTAGATATTGAGCATTACGTTACAATACTGCCTCCCTGACTGATGAGCATTTGCCTGTAATGTAACATTTTAGATATTGAGCATTACGTTACAATACTGCCTCCCTGACTGATGAGCATTCGCCTGTAATGTAACATTTTAGATATTGAGCATTACGTTACAATACTGCCTCCCTGACTGATGAGCATTCGCCTGTAATGTAACATTTTAGATATTGAGCATTACGTTACAATACTGCCTCCCTGACTGATGAGCATTCGCCTGTAATGTAACATTTTAGATATTGAGCATTACGTTACAATACTGCCTCCCTGACTGATGAGCATTCGCCTGTAATGTAACATTTTAGATATTGAGCATTACGTTACAATACTGCCTCCCTGACTGATGAGCATTTGCCTGTAATGTAACATTTTAGATATTGAGCATTACGTTACAATACTGCCTCCCTGACTGATGAGCATTCGCCTGTAATGTAACATTTTAGATATTGCGCATTACGTTACAATACTGCCTCCCTGACTGATGAGCATTCGCCTGTAATGTAACATTTTAGATATTGAGCATTACGTTACAATACTGCCTCCCTGACTGATGAGCATTCGCCTGTAATGTAACATTTTAGATATTGAGCATTACGTTACAATACTGCCTCCCTGACTGATAAGCATTCGCCTGTAATGTAACATTTTAGATATTGAGCATTACGTTACAATACTGCCTCCCTGACTGATGAGCATTCGCCTGTAATGTAACATTTTAGATATTGAGCATTACGTTACAATACTGCCTCCCTGACTGATAAGCATTCGCCTGTAATGTAACATTTTAGATATTGAGCATTACGTTACAATACTGCCTCCCTGACTGATGAGCATTCGCCTGTAATGTAACATTTTAGATATTGAGCATTACGTTACAATACTGCCTCCCTGACTGATGAGCATTCGCCTGTAATGTAACATTTTAGATATTGAGCATTACGTTACAATACTGCCTCCCTGACTGACGAGCATTCGCCTGTAATGTAACAAAGATTCGGCGGTCGCAGATAAAGCGGTCGTTGTGCTGAGCGCGGCAGTAATGATTCGACAATGTTATTTACGCAAAAAAAAACAAATGAAACAATATTGGTGTCATGAATTATTTCGAAACCGGCGAAATACAGGCAGTTACAAGTAAAGATGGGCGTTTCTCAACTCTAGTTGCAAGTGGTGCACATTGATGTTACAAGTTGTATCAAAATATTACAGATTGTATAATTACAGGTTGCGCACCGTAACGCTCGGATCTCCGCCCTCACTGATGTAATGCTCGAATCTGTAACGTTACATTACAGGCGAATGCTTCCGGTGAGGGAGCACCTTTAAGACCAGTTGACACTATGCGAGTTCAAGCACAAGAAATGCTTCTCGAACGCATTCACGAATCGTGTTCTCGTAAACTCGCATGCGTGCACGAACACAGCGTGGTTTGCGCGCGAACGAGTTCATGCATGTTTATCAGTTGGCGTTCGAGAGGCGTCTCGCACGGGTGCGAAAAGTTTTCTTTTAGTATTTTTTGGGGTTTTTGATTGTTTAACGGAACCATAACTAAGTGGACTGATGTACCAATGATTAAGTTTGTCGAACTATATGAAGAAAACCCATGCTCTTGGAAGTCAGACTCGGTGGATATAAAAACAGAGAGATGCGACAAAGTCCACTAGAAATCATAGTGGCTTCTATGCATATTTATTTATATATTAATTTATAACGTACAAGAAAAAAATACAAGGACATGCATACTGTTGTACATGAGGAATAATTAAAAACAAACATTATTATAGCGAAAAACATAGCTCTATGCATATAAATATGCCAGCATATCCGAATGAGGCGAAATCGCACAACCAACTAGACCTAGAAGGTCTGTCTCTGGCTGTGCTGTGTTATACCAACTGTATGTTTGTAACTCGCGAACTGACGAATATATACTAAATTTCAATACAAAAGACTGCAAAATAAAATAAAAAAAATACGGTTTCATTATTTCCAAAGTTAACGCAAATTAAAAAAATAAAAAAAAGTGGCTCTGGAACCGATAAAGTTTATAATAAGCCTGCGCTGTTTTTTCTTCTTCATTTGGTTTCCGACCAAACGTCGCACTATAATACATGCTAAAATTGCACCAACACACGCAACACCTTCGTCTACAGACCGATTTTTGCAACTTATTTAGAGAAACACAGACGAGCTCGAACGAGATGTGGAATAGTGTAAACTCTTTGACGAACGCTTCACGACAGCGGGTTTTCTTGTTCGTGAAGGCGGCATGCTCTTCGTGCGTGAAACCTTGTATCGTGTGAACCGAGCTTTAGGGTTCATACCTATGATATATATGGGAGCTGCCATACAAACGGATCTCTTTGAAATGACTTTTCAGTTTGAAATGACGTTTTTATCGAGCGTGTATCACGCGCCTTAGAAAGACTCCATGCGCGAGCCTATCTGTTTTGTGCTTAGATAGCGTGATGCCGCGCGCGCGTTCGCAGCGAGATGCTGCGAGCGATCTCGCCCTTTTTATATCGGCAGCAATATCTCTATCGGCGGCCTCGCGGTTGAATATAAAGAGGGCCGTCGTTAGGCCGCGAGGGTAGCATTTCCTCTGCGGCCCGATTAGCATTCCTCCCTTCAATCCGAGAGAAGCAATTTCCCACGGAGGCCATGCTATACAACTCCACCACCGCTTCTACCCAGAAATAGGCATTTAGACGGACAACTTTCTAGGCATTGTTATAAATATATACATATGTACATGTATCCCAGAACTGGACCGACGGACTATATATAGGTGGTGATAGCTTTGGTCAAGACCTACCTAATTAAGAGAGCATATGTTTAACAAATTGTCAAAGTTTTTATATTCTTTTGTATATAAAAAAAGTTATGAGTACTAGATTTTCGAAACAAGTAAATATACTAAAAAGAATATTTAACACGACTTCCGTTACAGAAAGTTAACTATTGTATTTACAATTATTTTTATTGCGGTTTTTATATGAAATATTTGTTGTTTATGTATTTATCCATATAGATACATGTATATTTCCGGAATATACTCAATCAGACCTTTCATCTGAAACTAAATACGATATGTTTACGTTAATTTAATTGAACATTTAGGCAACTATTTATTTGATATCTGGACTGTTAAGGTACCCTGGGGCACTCGGGGTGACATAACGATTCAAACAATACTGCACACTTATAAATCGATTCAAGCGTTTAGAAAGTTGTAGTGGAATAAAGAAACGGAAAACATACATAGATGAACACATAACACTCCTTTTGTGTTGGGCAGAAGTGTAAAAAATCTCTTTTTTAAATCTTTTCTATCGAGTAAAAAAAAATTTATTGGCCACCTTTTCCTTGAATATATTCTCAAATATTAGTTACACTAATCATAACTACTTTGAATTCTCAAAAAATAACACATAAATAATATATTTGCCTTGAGATTCTGATGAACACATGTTTTGTTATTTAGGTGGTCTTGACCATCACCTCCTAAAGTATGTTGATCCAGTTCAAGGACACCGTGTATATGCGAAAGTCATCAATGTTCTAAAATCTAACAATTATATACTGTACAGAGAAATGAACGCAAGGCAGTTATAATTACACAGCTGTTGCAATGGTTTTTAAAGGGTTAAATGTCTTTTGTGAACTACTGATATTATGCAAGGCTAACCCAGTTTCAACCTGTCTTTAGTCTGGCCAGATTAAAGACATGCGACGGCGAATAATCTAGCAATCCTCGGGGAGTCAATGACTTTTTTGTGTGTTTTTCTTTATATTTTCATACATTTTCATGTTATATTTATGATAAAAAGCATTAACAACACAGATACTTGAAAACAAACAGTTCAAACGTTATAGGCTAATGGAAATTGTAAATTTGTAGTATGGCAAGGGACTGTAGTACTCGTATATCCTTCGTATCCTGACTACATCGGTATGGAAGACAGACCTGCGCTATCTCTCCCACGGAGGCGACCATGGCGTCGTCGTCGCCGGCGAACTGCGGCGGCGGCGGCAGCACCGGCGGCTGCAGGCGCAGCGGCGGCTGCGGCGGCACCGCGCGCGAGCCGCCGGCGCGCGGCGCGGCGTACGCGTGCTGCGCGTGCGGCGCGTGCGGCGCGTACGGCTGCGCCACGCGGCCGTTCATCGGGCGGCCATCGAACCACTCCGCACGCGGCACTCGCTTCGCACTCGCGTCGCGCCGCACTGCAGCGCGGCCGCCGCGCGGAGGCCACCGATCAACTCCGTCGCCTCATAGCGAACGACGTCGAACAGTATACACACGACACGGCACTTTTACTTATACAATTCACTAACCGCAAAAAGATCAAATTATACACTGGATAGAGGAAAAACGGATAGAGGTAAACAACGAGATTGCGCTAATTTTAAACCTTCAAAATACCATTAGGCCAGTGAAATTAACTTTTGTTTTGAATTAATTCCGACGAAGCTGGAAATTATTTTATTTTTCTTTGGTCATCCCAAATAACAGTAACATGAGTTTGCGATAGTTTATGAGTGGAGCGTTAGAAACTATGGCCAAAAAACAGCCAAATTTTGTTTTTTTTCGGTTTTTCACTTGTAAATTCTCAACGGTACTTAATATCTTGTAGATAATTCCGAATTTAATATCTTGTAGATAATTCGATGCATAATTTTTTGCTCTACATTTTTTCTATTGAATTTTTAGATAGGAAGTACCGTTCAGAATTTATAAGCAAAACACTGAAAAAAACGCCTTTTTTTGGCCACAGCGTCTAACACTCCACATACAAACCGTCGAAAACTTACATTACTATTATTTGGAAAGCCTAAAGTAACATAAACTCATTTCCAGCTTTGTCGGAATTAGTTCAAGGCACGGCTCTTTTTTAGTCTAATTTGACTGGGCTATATACAGAACAGAAAACGATATAAAAAAGAAAAAATACTAGTAGGTGTATACAGCTGCTTAAATATGAGGAAGAACCAGTTGAATGTATTAGCGCACACCGTCAGAGCTCTTCGTTCAGTTTCACTGCGTTTTGTGAAAATTGGATAAATAGATTTTGTATAAATTGATGGGACATAATTGTCCATGAGGTCCGTAAAGATGCAATGTTACAACTTGTTCCAAAATTTGATTATTTTATTATTTAACTCAGAAATCATACGTACCCTTCTAAAAAAAGTACTAAACGAAAGAAAACCATTTTTTAAAAATTTGAATCGTAACACGACCAACTCCATATTCTTTAGCGAAACTAACTAATGTTTCACCCTTTCAAGCATTTTCAAAGTGAAAAGCCTTTTCAAAACATGTATATGTTATGTACATCGCCCTTTAATAGTTTTATGTATCAAAAATTTCCTTACTCTAGGTACCGCAAGCTTATGGTCCTCAAAGGGTTAATAGGCTAGGTGTAGGTGGCATAGCTAGACTATCGGCTAATTTTCAGTGAGCCCAAAGCCGCGGACTTTTAGAGAACAATAACCATATATCAATACGTATCAACGCAAATGAACCTAATCGAATAAGCAGAGAAACGTTCGCACACGGCAATAAAACCGATAATACATATGTATAGGGACATGGAAGCGGTTAATCGCCTGGTGATATATGAACATCTTGGGGTGTCAACTACAACGGGCGAGCCCGTCACCACAGGACGTTTTAACGATTAGTCGTTCTATCGCCCTGCAGTGAACGTAGAAGACTTTGGACAGTACATTCTACGTCCAGCTACGTCACAACCTGAGAGTCCAACGCCTTACCGCGAGTGAGCCAGGAATAAACCCGGCGGGCTCGAGATACTCGCGCCCTCACTTCCAATTGTGACCAGATTTCTCCGGTCTCTCGATTGATTCCGAGTTCGAGGTCGCTTGCGCGGTCCTCTCCCTTGCGAAGCGGTGAAACGGAGTGCACCGAATCTGTCGCGGACCAAGGCGTCCTTTGCCCGACTCTGAACCGGGATCGGATGGCCAATGGTCATTTCAAGAGCAGTCGCCGTAAGGTAGACAACTGCCCCCGCTCTATAGGAAACAATACAGTTCCCAGACTCCCCCGATTGTTAGTCGGAGAGCACAATCGATTGGCTTGCGCCGCTCGGTGCGCAGACCGTCCAGGAGCGCCAGAGGATTGTTCCCAGGGGAGACTGGTTGACCCAGTGTCCTACCCAGGCTCGCCCCCCATGCGTGGAGGCCATCGGATGGGTGTTGACCCGTGAGTGTGACCGACCCTGAAACAGAATGGGTCTACGTGGCCAACTCAGCAAGGGCCCATTAGCTCCCGGTGATATATGAACAAAACAGAGGCGATAAATGTTCCATCGGGTTGCGCGATTGTCTGCCGTGTAATTTATTAAAGTTTACTTAGAAAGGTTTCGCCACTCGCCATTAGCGTACGATTGATGCGACCGCACTACACTCAATCGGATCGCATGAAATTTATCGGTGAAGAGGGCGGTAGGAGGATGTAATCAACACTTGCGAGCGTGAATTGGTTTTATAAAGAAAATCTTCAGGATAGTATCTAGTACTGGTTTGCTGGATAGTATCTAGTACTGGTTTGCTGGATAGTATCTAGTACTGGTTTGCTGGATAGTATCTAGTACTAGTCGGGCACACCGGAATGCCAGTAATACAAAGCACGACTAACAGAACATAACTAAAAAAAATATACGTGTGGCACTCGGGGACTGCCGCGGTAAAGCTATTGCATAGCATTTTTAACAACTTATGCAATTATCATTATTTATTTATTTTATTTATTTTATTTTTCTGATATCAGATATTTGCGCTCTATCGGAAAACGTTGAAATTATTCCGAATCATTTGCGGCTGGTAGCAAATGATTCGGAATAATTTAAACGTCTTCCGATAGAGAGCCGCGCACGATTTTTTTATTCAATAAAGCAAAAAACCGAAATATTCGAAAAAAAATAGTAGATAAAAAGATAGATAATTAAATTATCTTTAAAATGGTGCAGGTTTCATAATAATACGCCAGATAGTAATTGCGTAGTAGTCGTTTTTGTGTACGGTTAGACCTAATTTCACAAATTAATTACACTATGTAATATAAATAAAATCTAAAATATTCAAAGCTAAGAATATTAGGAAAATGTTCTTGTTTAACATATATTTTTTTCGAATCATAAGCAGTACTCGTTTAGACGTAATTATCAGTTTAAAATCATTAATTTTTGTTAAGAAATTTCTTCATTCGGTCGCCGCGCTGGCCTAGGCCCGCGATAAAAGCTATGCAATAGCTTAAAAACCCTTATGAAATCGAAGACTATCGCGGTTGTTTGACATTATAAATAGGATAAAAACGAATTTACCGCGTGAAGTTTGTAGCACCTGACATTTTGGCGGCGTTGCAGTCGCCGTTGTATATATAGCTCGATTTTTTTAAACTGTAAAGGATGTAATATCACTGCAAACACCAGGTGTGTATAAAGTCGAATGCAGCTGTGGTTTAGCCGGGAGTTAATGGGCCCTTGCTGAGTTGGCCACGAAGACCCATTCTGTTCAGGGTTGGTCACACTCACGGGTCAACACCTATCCGACGGCCTCGACGCATGACGTGCGAGCCTGGATAGGACTCTGGCCTTATGGCTAGTTTCCCCTGGGAATCAACCTTCTGGCGCTCCTGGACGGTCTGCGCACCGTGCGGCGTAAGCTAATCGACTGTGCACTCTGACTAACAGTCGGGGGAGTCTGGAAGCAGTACTGTTTCCTATAGAGCGGGGGTGGTTGCGGACCTTACGGCGACTGCTCTTGAAACGACCATCGGCTACCCGATCCTGGGTGAACAGCCGGGCAAAGGACGCTGTGGTCCGCGATAGATTCGGTAAACACCGTTTCACCGCTTCGTAAGGGAGAGGACCGCGCAAGCGACCTCGAACTCGTAACCAATCGAAAGACTGGAGTAATCTGGTCACAATCGGAAGTAAGGGCGTAGCACTCCTGGTTATCTCGCGGTTAAGGCGTTGGCCTCTTACGAGTTTGTGGCGGAGCTAGACGGTGGTCTGTTTTGTCCAAGTCTTCTGCGCTCACTCCAGGGAGATAGAACGACTAATCGTTAAAACTTCCTGAGGTGACGGGCTCGCCCGCTGTAGTCGACAACCCTAGTTGTGGTTTAGCCTACGTTGAACAAACCAAACGGCCCATAGTCACTCGACTGTAAGAACACATCAAAGTTGTTAAAAACGTTCAGCGATAGAAATCTGCGATCTGCGAACATATATTGGATAGCGGAAGTAACCACTGGCTACAGTTTCAAAATCCCATCCCATCCAAGGAACACTTCGACTTTTCTCGCATGCTCCGCGGTAAGCCATTGAAATAAGAAGTTACAAACTCTCTTCACGTGGAACCCTCTTCTTAAAATGTTCCCACCGCCGAACGCCGAACGCAAGGACGTAAGGACGTAAGACAGGATACAGTGAGTGTTGTAAAGTATGCACGACGGATTTTCGAAATTCGCGCGCTCCGAGCCCGCCCCCCACCACCGTTATAATCTACGCAGTGGCGGCAGCGGTATGCGGCCTACCCGTGGAACATGGGATTGACATCTCTTTTAGTATACCCTAGACAACAGCGGCTACAACGTCGCCGAAACGTCGGGTGCTACAAACTTCACGCGGTAAATTCGTTTTTATCCTATTTATTAAAAAAACCTATTTACCTTTCCGACCACTAACCGACGATGAGGGAAAGTGCTGTGAGCGCGCAAAATTTCAATTCCGAGATGAAGACGGTAATATCCATTTTGAGACCATCTGACTCAATTAAGACCATTTGCAGGTAGAAGGCTGTATGTGTGTGTATGTGTGTGTCTGTCTATGTGTTCACATCACGGCTGTTCACACGAGTCAGATCTTTGTTATTTGGTTATTTTTTGTTGTAATAATGTATAAGTTTATTTTGTTTACTCTACTCTTACTCTTTGTTTACTCTACTCTTACTCTTACTCTACTGGCACATAAATTCTTACACTTCCACGAAGGTTGGCTGTAAGAGATTGTACTTTAGGCAATAAGTCCGCCTGTTGTATGTTTTTTTAAAATGTGCAATAAATAATTTCTATCTATCCATGTTAGTGCTTAGTATTAGTGAAACCGCCAGGGCTAGTGAATAGAAGCCGATTCTATTTGCTAAGCGACAAGCGACTAACCCCACCACATATTACTAAGCACTTGTCGCTTACAAGTGCTTCGAAATTTGTGGCAGGGGAAGTCACTTGTCGCTTAGTGAATAGAATCGGCTTCTATTCACTAGCCATGGCAGTTTCACTAAGACTAAGCACTAACATGGTGAATCAGCAAGTTTACACGCAAGGTGACAAGTACTGGTCATTAGCTGCTAAGCCCATCTAAACCTTTCTGAATTCCACCTTTCTTTAGCTATTCACAAAATAAACTTAGCAAATGTCACGTAGACAGAGAAACACGTGTGTTCACTTGTCATTTCAACTTGTAACTAACCCTTACCGCGGCGCCTTAGGTGCCAGTAGAGTAAAATAAACAAAATAAACTTACACATTATTACAACAAGAAATAACCAAATAACAAAGATGCAATTATTTAAAAAATATATATTGTTTGGAGAATATATGCAAGGAGCGGGGCATATGAGAGGATGGGATGAGACGTAGGATTACTAGGAATTTAGGGACATAAAACGCTTTTTCAGAGACACTTGAAAGTAGAAACCGTTGGTGAGATTCTGATATTTGACGGGAGCCTGTTCCATAGTCTAGCTGCATGAACGGTGATGGAATATGTAAAAAAAGAAGAATTATGAATAGGAATCGCAACTTTACTATCCTGACTGGAACGAAGTGGAAGACCATGACTTCCTAAGTGATTGAATTTCTCGGTTAAGTAGGAGGGAGCGGTAAGATTGTTGCGGATGCTAAAAAGTAGGGAAAGAATATGCAGGTTTCTACGTTCACGTATTCGAAGCCAATGAAGTCTGCTTCTATACTCAGACATGATCAAATTTTTTGGCATCGTAGATATACTAACATGCTAAATCAGCAAGTTTACACGCAAGGTGTTAGTGCAAATGGCAAGTACTCAAGTACCCAAAGGGCATTCGCCAGTAAGTCCGCATTAGAGAGTAAGCCCGTGTTGAACCTAGCATAAGAAAGACCTTGGCCCGTTCGTTGCGCACCGCTTTGTGAAGATATTAGTTTTACAATATTCGAATTCAGCGACAATACCGCTTCCTGTCTACCGTCAGGATTTGTGACCGCGAATAATGAAGCGCAGGCAATTGATATTCAAATGTCTCCCGCACAATACAGGGCGGGGTGGAAAACAAGGCCGAGAGCAAGAATGGCGGCGGCAACTAATGGAGCGCAAAGAAAGCAAACAGAAGTCGTGGATCGTGAATATGAATGAATCGGGCGCGACCGCGTGCGTCATATCCGCATCCAGACCGTTCAAGTGTTGATCCATATCATACTCTTTATAAATAGCCAGACGCTGCTAGCGTACTGACAAAAGGGTGGCCCTTTATAAGAGTACGCGGGCTGGAAAAGATTATCGTCGATATATAGTATGCAAGACCTCGTACGCGCCAAAAATTTAAATTTTATTTTTTTATTTCTTATTGTTATAAAATTACACCCCGGATTGTTCTGTCTATGTTCCGAGGCACAGACACGAGTTAGGAGCAGTAAGCGCACTCTCAAGCGCCAGGGCGATGCAGGGATAGGGTGAGAGGGAAGTGAGCCGAGGGATACGTCTCGGCGAACGCCAAAAGTTGGTGTTTTAAGGGTGGAGCCTGGTTTAGACGGCCAAAAAAAACATATTTTTTTCTTCACAAATTTGAAATCTATTCATGAATCTTTTACCTCTGAAATAGCTGATAGTCTCGAATTGCTGTAAGTGAAAAAAATACTACTCTTTACTAAAAACAAATACTACTTTTCTTCAAACAAACCTTCAAATGCGTTTATCTTAAAACCATACTTTTCAGCTTTGCGCCGTTGATAAAAAAAGCTACTTGACGAATCAAGTTGTTCCACAAAAAAAAAAAACAAGATTAATTAATTATCTTCTATATGAACTGAAAATATTTAGATGAAACTTTTTTTTATATATTTTATTAATATTTAAACACGAAATTTTAGGGTGAAAATTGATTTCATTTCTTTAAATCCTTGAAAAGCTTAAAAATTATAACTTTTTTTTTTTTTTTTTGGTTCATCTAGAAAATACTTGATGTAAAATTAATATCTTAGTTTCAGGCAAAATTACGCTTGCTATTACCGGCGCAAGCAGATACCGTCATTTTTGCAGCGGTAGAAACATTTGCAATTCAATATCTCAAAAATAGTTTTTTTTTACTATTACAAAAAATATTTTATCTTTAAAATGTAAACAAAAACTGATATAACATTTATGATCAGATTTCAACTTAAGGTTAAAAAAAACCCTAAACTTCTAAACCAGGCTGCCCCCTTAAGCGAGGATGAAGGTTGGCAATTTTTTCGAACGTTTAAATATCTGCGACCGCGAAGTAGCGGCCATTTTTTTTTATTTAGGAAAAAAACAGTCATAAACAATGGTTTTAACAAATACACTTAAACAAATGGACCTACATTACCACTAACTTTAACGAAATTTGTAAATGTAGCCACAACAATGTAAATTTCTAGTCGGATCGAACTATTTCTATTTAGTACGAGTACCTAAATTATTAGCTGTAAACTAAAACTAATGCAACAACAAATCACTCAATTGTTTCCTAAAAGTAATTAATGACACTGAGAATATATCTACGTCGTTCAAAACTTCATTATAAAACATGCAAGAGTGTCTGAAGAAGGTATTTTTTGCGTAGTTTGAATGAAAAGAGGGAATATAGAAAGTATCTTTTGAACGTGAGGAGGAAGACCGCGGGATTTTAAAAAGATTTTTTTCCAAAAGGGGTGCAGAGTTATGTGGTTATGAATAATTTTATATAAGAAAATGCTGTCTAAGAATTTTCGTCTTGAATACAGAAAATGCATTTTGTGTGTTGTTACTCTCTCTGCGTAGTCGGTGCAGAGGCTACCGACTAATGGCGGCCATATGAGAGCTCTTAGGATGCGTGACATCGCTCGCTTCGATTTTAATTTTGTTCTAAGAGAAAATACTGCCTGTATACTGCCGAGGGCTCAAAATTGATTAGTTTTTTGTGTAATTCTCATTGCATTGGCATCTCATGGCATGATGAGTTGATGAATTCATCCGGCGATACCTACATGTTTAGTAGTGATTCCTTGGAGGAATCACTACATGTTTAGTGGTGATTCCTCGCAACAACGTAACTCTGACAATTTAATCGTTAGAACAGTAAACTAACATCTTTTTAAAATTTTGCGCTTTTTACACAACAACTTTTACACATGCCCTGAAAAGTTTACCTGTTGGGATGTACGAGGTCTTACATGTAGAGCGACGTTATAATCCTCGTGTATATACAAATTAACATTTGGAGTGCACTGCTGAATGTTTGCTTGAAAACCTTTCACACAGAGTATAACACGGTATAAGCCTATTTCCAAATCGCAATGTCTTTCAATAATAGCGACAGTGTTAATTGTTACTGAGCAAATGAGATAATTAAGTATATTTCATATGAGAAAAAGGTATTCTGCGGAAGACATCAAACTACATATAAAGATCAGATTTCTAAGATGTCGCATATTTTATATGACGAGCCTATGAAATGTGGTCAATCGGAGATTTTTTTTTAATTTAATTTTATTTGTTGTGTAGGGCTTTTCTAAGGTCTTTATAAGCCTTGTAACACTGCAACAATGCTGATCTATTGTGTTCGCCACCTAATATAATTCTGCGCTAAGCCTCGTATTATTTAGGAATCTGCGCCAGATTGTTTTACCTCCTCAGGTTGGAGGTAATGACCACCCAAGTGGGTGTATCTTTTACGCATCAGCGAGCCACACTCGCACATGCGGTGCAAGGGAGTTTCCTCTACCCCTTGGCAGAGCCTGCACATTTTTGTGTCTCGGAGCTTGAGGTTGTACATGTGTTTGTTGAGGCCACAATGCCCCGTGAGCGCCCTCACCAATATGCGTAGATTGTTCCTATTTAGCGATAAGGCCTTACGGGCAATCTTAAGGTCGTAAGCCTTAATTGGCGCTTTGGAATGATTCAATCATGGCGTGTTATTCCAGTAGTTGTCGGATTGTTCTAAACATATTTTTATAAGCATTAGGTTTGAAAGGTTTTTTGGTACGCCACAGCAAAATTCAGGGCCGTATTATGTTCCCTTTGCTTCCGTTCTAGCAACTTCGTCGGCTTTTTCATTTCCCTCGATTCCTGCATGGCCAGGAACCCATCTTAGAATTACCCTGTTCTTTTCGCCCAGGGAATTCTTCAGTGATACGCAGTTTTGCACCAGCTTTGAATTATAGGTATTCGAGGCTAGTGCCATAAGAGCTGCCTTGCTATCTGAGTGGATACGGTGGTTGGCGTAGTTCTTTTGGAGGTTGATATCAGAACATTCAATAATGGCGTATACCTCCTTTTGGAATATGGGGGCGTATATCCCCAAGCTTACAATTCTTTCGAATTATCGGAGGATGCTACGTATAAGCCGTGTTGCCAGTCAAGAATGAAGACGTCCTAAAAATCTATATATAAGGCCTAGATATGCCGTCAGGTACAAACGAGTTGGGTCATATCCGTTGCGCGTAAAAACATGTGTCAGAGAGAGAGAGAGAGCAATACATTAAACAGTATGCGAGAAAATAGCACGGCAATATTCTTCGCGGGATCGCTCACACCGGGAAGTACTGGCGGAGCTACTACTGGCGGCGTTCCGTATTGGTACTGAAGTGGTAATTTTCGCGCGCAAAAGGCCTACCTAGGCCCTTAAATATCGATGGTCTTACATCGTTTGAGCAAGAACTTTACATTACTATGTCCATTTTATTTAAATATTTCCGGACATATAATTATTTGTAGATAAATTGTAGATATTTTAACGCATCCAAGACTACGAAAACTTACCTACTAAAGTAGCATATTGCATCGTATTGTATTGTTTTTTTTTTGTAAACAAGCAAACATATTAAAATAAATAAAAAACACGACTACAGAAAGTTACAGAAAGTGAACTATTGTATTTTTTATTATTTTTATTAGTTTTTTAATGAAATATTTGTGGTTTATGTATTTTTCAATATAAATACACGTACATTTCCGGAATGTATTCAATCAGACCTTTCATATGATTTCACATTAAACACGATATATTTATGTTAATTTATTGACATTGAGACATTTAGACAACTACTTAGTTTACTTGATATTTGGGTGGTTAAGGTACCCTGTGACTTTCGGGATGACTGCATGGCATAACGATTCTGAAACTACCACACTTCTAAATCGGGTCAAGCGTTTAGAAGTTATGGTGGAATTAAGAAACGAAAAACATTCATAGATGAACCCTGAACACATTACACTCCTTTTTGTCGGGCAGTCGTGTAATTAGACCGTAATTATTTTTCTTGGTTTTTAATGTAATAAATAAAAGTTGTAAAAACCTAATTACCTAATTAAACAGAAAATGTAACATTATTGCACTTTAACGTTTAGCATGCACGCAAAGTATTTACGTAAAATAAACATCTTTGAATTTGAGTTATTGTAGTTATATTTTGTCTTAAATTGACGTTACTTTTCCTACCATCTATGTATACTAAGTCTACATGGATTGAAGTAAATCTAACTTTAAGCGAGGGAAAATGAAGGAGAGGAAAAATATTGAAATTGCAGAACTATACGTGGCTTTTAGTTTAACGATAACCGGCGGGTTCTTTCAGTGAAAACTTTATAAAAGCTTCCCGGCATTTCCGCTCCGTGCACCGAGGGCGGTCTAAAATAAAGTTTGAAAAAGCAATGTCGCACGTACGATACGAGAATAATAAGTTGGGTGGGTCTAGTTGGTGCGGCACTGCATTGTCGTCGGGCCAAAACAATCGCATAAATTGCCGGGATGCAAGTGACGTATCTGGGGTTCGAGATGACGTCAGAGCGGGGCGCGCCGCACTGTGAACCGTTTCATCGAAAAAATCCGAAATGAAAATTAATATAAATAGACGTCTCGACACCGCTCCTCCAAGCTTGCCCATAAGCTTTGCACCTGAGTGGAGTTTCAAGTTTCTAGATGGCAATTCATTCATAATTTATATCAATTATCTTCTCTAAAAATTCAAATGCATTAGTTTGTATAATTTATTTTTATTTTTATTTATTTTTTATCTTCTAAAGTAATGTACAAAAAAAGACATGGACATACATACTACATACATTATATGCAGAATCGTTAAAAATAAACATTAGTATAGAGAAAAAACATAGCTCTATGCATACAGTGTGCTAGCATATCCGAAATGAGGCGAAATCGCACAACCAACTAGACCTAAAAGATCTGTATCTGGCTGTGTGGGGTTAACATTTGTTTGTTGACGCGCGAACTGGCATTTGATTCCAATTTTCAGAAATTTTAAAAATATAACAAAGGATTTAGTCTAACAAATGTGTTTTTACAAAAAATAAAAAGTAGAAAAAAATGTATGCAATTAAAACTAAAGATTTTTTTTGTATAATCTTTGCATTATAATCAACAAATTTGAGTAGAAAAATAGGTAATAATATATACAATTATATAAGCAGAGTATTAACACTACATTGTAATATATAATATGTATGAGAAAATAATGTGTAATATTGCAAAATTTTAGAAATATATGTATTTTTAATATTCACCCTATAGTAGTAATTAGATCTTCAGTTTTTGAGCGCCCAATGTCTAGGAGCCAGGTTTTCACTTTACTTTTGAAAGTTACATTATTTTCCACTTGTTTCGTGGTATCACATAATGAGTTGTAAACCTTCGGGGCGATAAAAAAATATTGTCTTCGGGCAAATGTGCTTTTTACCTTCGGAATGGTGAAAATTTCCTTGTCGGCATGTCTCGTCAAGTACATTTGTTGACTTCTTGCTCTGTACTCTTTAGACGTATGAAAGCTTACAAGGCACTGCTTAATAAATATCTGACGTATATCCAAAACCTTAAAATCCGCAAAGAGCTGATTTGACAATGTACTCAAAATAATTAGTAAAAGTAAAAAGAACACGTTGAGAAATGACTGTTCCTTCCATCCCTCGTTTGTGTTTCTCGTCGTGCTTTTCCTTTATTTTTCACAAGAAAACGCTAAACCTACAAGAAATGTCAATTGTAACTATGCACAAAATGCTTTTCTTTATAGAGCTTGTCATCATTACACCTCGGTGTTTATGGATGTTGATATATTTGCCACAACCCCAGATACATTTAAAAATCTAATTATGAATATATTACAACTTAATTAAGTAATCTGTTTATTATGAAAATAGTTATTCTCCTATTATCTTTGTATTTACATAACTTATTCCTTTTTTCTATTTTTCGTTCTCATAAAATGTGCCATTACATAATTAAATATTTTATTTTCTTATTACTATCTATTTAATATTAAATTATTTTTTTACCTTATTTATATACATGTTTATGAATCTATTTACTGTTTTTTCTGCTCTATTTACTTTAAATTTACTCTTTTAATACTTTGGACTGTTTAGTAACTTAGCAATTACTTTTCAGAATATTTTCTGTTTATTTAAAAAACCCTAATAATTTCACTTTTCACTTTAAAAAATGCTTGTATATTTTAAACTTTTATATAGAACTAGCTGCGCCCAGCGGTTTCACCCGCGTGGTGATGGAAAACATACATACAAACTGTCGCGTTTATAATATTAGTAGGATTATAATATTAGTAGCGTTTAGTATTAGTAGCGTTTATAATATTAGGATCGAATTTAAATTTCGAATGTCAATTTCTTAGATTTTTTTCCTACTTACTTGACAGTTATCGTTATATTTTAGACAATTCGAGCTATATCTTTATAAATTATAGCCTATGTGTTGTTCTGATGTGTAAGCTATATTATTGTAAAGTTTCATCAAAATCCATTCAGTAGTTTTTGCGTGAAAGAGTAACAAACATCCATACATACATACAAACTTTCGCGTTTATAATATTAGTAGGATAACGCACTATATGATCGTTTAATTGGTGGAAACATATAAATGGTTTATGTTTGTTATATTTTGATTAAGTAAATATGTTTTTTGTACTGTATGTTTCCTGAATAAAATAAAATAAAAAATAAAACTGCAAAGGGCCAAAATAAATATTATTCATTAAAATATCTACAAACCAATGTCTGTTGTCAATTGGATGTATGTTGATAGACAGGACCTATAGTTTTCAAAATAAGCTCAAATACCATGCCATATTTATGGTAATAATAATTAAATCAATAAAAACAGAATTGTTAATTTCCAGGACACCGCTTCTGCACGATAGAGTACGACCACACACTTCACAGAAAACTACAAAGAAGCAGTATAAAACGCCTACGTAGCAATAACTGATTACTGTTCACGAGTTTTACAGCAGAAGCATTAACCAACTCTTAATAAAATGATAATAACTGCATCGATGACATAACAGGGGTCAATATTCTGATTTGAATTTATTTGCTGACATTTTAATATTCCACTTCTAACTTTAATCTAATTATTTAGTTTAAGTATTTAGTCATTTCTAATATTGTTTTGCAATTCTATTATTTTGTGCATACACGGAATATATGGCATTTTTATAAACACGGTATTGTTGCAAGCACATTCAAAAATAAATGTTTACCTTAGAACAGGTCCCGGCCTAGTTAGGTGACGTTGCCACTAGACTATGCGATGTATTCTTTTTTTCTGCTTTTGATTCTATTTTTATTCAGTATTTTTATGCATAATTCCTGCGCTGAAATTGTTTACTGCTATTTTTAATATTTGCATTACTTATATAAATAAAATAAATAAATAATCCTATTAATTAAATATATATATTTGTAAAAATATTTTTTTGTCCTATTTCCTCTATGGTAAAGCGATTTCATATACAGGATGAGTTTTAAATTAGTAACATTCTTGAAGTGGGTAGATCAGTACAAGCAAATAAGCAAATTTTGAAAAAAAAACAACTTTCTCAAAAGAAAAAAATATAATATTCAGGAATTTGATGTTTTGAAAAATAGTATAAAAAGAGTCGGGCGCGTTACGCCATCTAGCGGTAGGTAAAATATCGGGAAGTTTATTTATTCGCGATTTTTTTACTATTGCGAGATGGCGCAGCACGCTCAACGCTTGTCAAACTTTTATTTATCAGTTAAGTTTTCCAAATTTCAAAAGAAAAAGGTTTTTTTTTTAATATGAAAAGTTGCCAATTCGCTCGTGTTGATTTACCCACTTAAGGATGTAACTGATTAAAAATTCACCTGTATAAGCACTTAAATGTAAAAGGAAATACCGTGCGACGCCCTAGTTCGACCCATTATGACGCAGTCAGGAAAAGTTTGACGCTTTACCACGATACAGGCGCGGGAAAGCAGGGCGGAGGAAATCGGTCAGAAAGTATTACCTGACAGCACTCGGATAAAGCGGCCACAACCGCTCAGAAGCTCGGTGTTCACTACTAGTACAAAGGCCACCCTGAACTTTCCAAATGAATAAGAAAACATCGGTTGTGTCAACCCAAGACTTTCCCGGCAAGCAGCCAAGGACTGTCTCATCGCAATATTAATTTCATGAATAAAATCAATGAGCGCCCTCTCTCGGCCGGCGGACGAACGCGGCGGAGTGGGCGAGGTGCGCAGCGAGGGGCGGCGGCGCTCAGAAAATCATATCCCCGACGAACGGAACCATCGCGCGACAATCATTCGAATGTATGGTGGAATTTAAATATTATTTAGTCTAGCTTGTTTATATATATATATATATATATATATATATATATATATATATATATATATATATATATATATATATATATATATATATATATATATATATATATATATATATATATATATATATATATATATATATATATATATATATATATATTTATATATATATATATATATATATATTCCAAAATACTTTATTCATAATAATATATTTTTGTACATTTAGCCGTACAAGTAACTCGGAAAAATTGAACACCGAAATGCAGCAAACGCTCAGTGCTCACCTAACTACGACTAAACTGTTCCGTATCTAGGCGGGTCAAAGCAACTTTTTGAAATAAGTAATACAAATTATGTAACAATTAGCCTAATTAACGTTTTTAAAAACTTTTTATTTTTATAATTAATGAATTTACTTAATTAAGATAGAATAATATAGATTGAATAATAATATATATCTTGAAGAATATATAAGATTGAATATAATAAATAAATAACACTATAATACAAAGCAAAATACTATTATTTTAATGATAATACAATGTAGGTAATACAATATGGCAAATACACATATACGTAAATACGATTTTAATAAATAATAAATGTTATATCGTCGGTGATACTGCATAACCGCGTAAACTATTTTTTGGTCAAAACCGGATAACTGCATTTTTGGGTAATGAACTATTCAACTCGTTGTTTAAAAGCGATTCTAGCGTTGGCTCACCAATCAGAGCCCTCCATATGCTTCTGTTGCAAAATCGCGTATCCAAGTCGAGGCAGCGCCCTCATGCAAAACCGCGTATTTACCAGTATTGCCATAGAACTGCAACGGAGCGCGTTGCGGTTCTTTAGGTGTTTCCATTTGTCCTCTATGTCATTATATAATTAGGGGCCAATGAAAAAAGCTTGTCGTTGTGCAAATGTTGTTTGCACTCGAGGAATAAGGAAATTTTGTTTCCGTGAACTCCGAGTATTGGCAGTTTTGCTGACTTTGATCATGTCTATATTTATGTTTATGAAAAAATATTATCACATATTTTATAAATTATTGCTTGACGTCTAGAACTTTAGACTCTTTAAAAAGACGCTCTGACGGGTAGTCATTAGGTTTTCTATAAATTATCCGTAACAGTAGTTTTTGCGTCTTTATTAGTGGATCCAGGTCCTGTTTCGTGCAAGCACCCCACAATTCCATAAATCATAAGACTTTGTCATAGAGCCATATAGGTGATCTTAATTGTTTTGCGAGATAACACATTGCGCAGTTCTTCTGCAAAATAAAGCACTGCGCATCATGTGTCCACGCAACGACCAGGAAGGAGCTCATTCAAATATTATTTCAGAAAGGCAAAGATAATGACTGGGCTCGATTGCTCGTGAACTAAAATCGGAAATTAGTCCGTGTGAACGAGACAGGGCAATACGCTAGAGCGGAATGTGAGATGACCGGTTGACACTTTTTCGCATTAAAACTGCCCGCCAAGGTCAAATCTTACACAGCACGAAATATGCTCGAATTTATTCAGACGAGTATAAGTTCGACAGGTTGTATTTATCGACGATCGTTCGTTTCATATTCCGCTCTAACGTATTGCTCTGTCTCGCTTGGACTAATTTTAGTTTTAGTTCACAAAGAAACGTAATCGGGCCTATTATGTATTCGGCGTTAATATACCAGTGTTTAATGTATGCTAGACAGAACCTCGCAGAAACTGCAATTAATGCGGACATTCACTTGCACTATACCAGCCATTGAGGGCCATGACTTTTTAAATATTGTGCCCATTTAAATGACTTTAAAAAGTAGAGCCTTATTGTTTGTTTATTTTATTTGATCTTATATTGGTACTTTTAGTTTTTAAATGCATGGGGTAACTTTAGTTTGATTACTTAACATTTTACTGACAACCTGAACCAACCTGAATATTACAATGAATAACTTTTACTCCGCATCTATTGGGATTATTGACTATTTCAATTATTAGGCATTTATTGTGATTATTTATATTTATATTTTGACAATCTAGTGGTTAAATTCTTGACTACCTATGTATGTTCAGTAAAGAGCAGTAACAAGACTACCTAACACAATTATTTTGACACGTCCATGAGCAGTTTTTTAGCTGTCAATTGGACACGACGAAAATGTAATGTAACGTAAATATATTTTACTAAGGAGTATAAAGATAAGTAAAATGTTTTTTTTCCTAGAAACTCTATTATATTTGGTTTACAGACAGAATATCTTTTGTTCGAACCCTGCCTAAAAGGTCCTATTTTAAGTTAGTAAATTTTTAAAATGGAATTATCAAAAAATTACTTTGATCATTCCCCCTTAACCCTTATTGTTTAGTGCGAAAACGCTCATAGATCTGTAAAGGACTGAGCGCTGGGCACATAGGTGCGTTCAGGGCGGCGGCAGCCATTCGCAGCGGTACGGCTTCCCGTGGCCGCTTTCTGGGCGGGTCGATCGATCATCCCGGCGCGCGCCGCCCTGCCCCCGCCCCCCGCCTTCCGCTCCCGCCCCATTCCGCCGCCCGCGATTCCCGCCCGCCCTACCGTCCGGATTAACAGCATACTCCATCGCTCTGCACGCCGCTGATACCGATTTCCCACTTTTCTTCTTATTCCCAATGAAGAGATCCATTTTAATCTCGCGCGGCCAACGTATGAAAGAACAGCGCGCTTCGCCATTCCTTTGCTAACGATTGAGGGGTCCGACACACTGGGACTACGTACGAAACGCATGATGACATCTAGCCCTTGAATTTAGATGGAAGCAGACACACGTATGGGGGCGTCCATTAATTACGTAAGGCAAATTTGGCGAATTCTCAACCCCCCTCCCCTCCTGGGGAGATGTAGTGAGGTTTGGGTAGACCACCTCCCCCCCTCACGCCTAATCTCACATAAGATTTTTTAAAATGCGTATTTTTAGTGAAAACACGTTTATCTGTGCTTGATTACTTCCGTTTTTTTTAAAAAAAACATAATTTGCTTAATTATTTTAATTTAAGACTGTTAAGTATTTAAGATTACTAAGAACGCAATACCGAATCATTGATAAAATTAAACAATAAAATACACTAAAATTCGTAAAATAATATTTATCTTATTTCAGTCCACGGGGCTTTCACATAACAGCGATAAATATTAGTGTACCGGTTAAGATTTATTTTAGTGGAGAAGCATGTTTTACTAAATTTAACCCAGTTTTATCGCAATTTCACACTGTTTCTTGCGGGAAAAAAGTGTTTGCCGAGACCCCCCTTTCCCCCAAGTGAGGTTGGGTGAGAATCGGCTCGACCCCCCCCCCCCCCTTTAACGCTTCGCGTAATTAATGGATGCCCTCTGTCCCACGCAAAGTTGCGTATGATAAGTGTGTGTGCTTTCATAGCCAATACAAGGGCAATATGTCATAATGCATTGCGTACGTTACGTACGTCTGACCAGTTTGCCGGACCCCTCATCCATCTCAAGAAAAAGTCTATTATTATTCGAGCTTAGTCTGTTTCAACCGCTGCATTTCATACTATTATAGTGCATGCATACTAATATATAGTAGTGCATGTATACTAATATATAACGGTGGCGTATTCAATGGTCGACTTTTACGGAGATCAGCCGCCTGCAAATTGTCACAACAGAAACCACCGATCGGTGGTATTGGCATTCCAGTGGTTAAAGGTTAGAAATTTTAGAAATGTTTAGAAAATTAGAGAGAGAAATTTACTCTAGAATCATTATTCCACACATTTTCTTGTCAACAGTGTCGTTTTCTGTCATCTAGAAAACAATGTTTCAAGCAGTCTTGAAAAAGTGTTGTTTTGTGCCATCTATAAAACAATGTTTCAAGTATACTAGCAATGCAATAACAGCTAGTTAGTTCAAGTAATCACATATCCCTTTCGTCAATCGATTCTATCTCCTCGGGAATTTCAATCGAACGAAACTGTTTTGAACCTTCAGTTCTAATTCGAGAGTTGATACATCAACTTTTGTTGATACAACATACGTTTGTTTCTACTCTTTATAGTGAAATTTCACAATGGGCGGATTTTTTTTGTCATATGGCAATTTCCTACAACCAACCCTACTTTGACGTGTTTATATGTATGTGTGCGTGTAACATGTGTGTAACGTGAAAATGCAATTCTGTTAATTAGATCCCAACGGAAAATGGTTTGGTTACACGGCACTGTTTATTGCCCACAAGTGAAGAATTTTGGGAGCTAACGAGCCCAGGGCAGTTGGGCCATTGTGACCCATTTTGTTTTAAAGTCGCGGGTCAGCACCCATCCGGTAGCCTCCAAGTAGAAATTCGAGCCCGGGTAGGAATCTGTGCACGGTGGGTCAGTTTCCCCTGGGATTCGTTCTTCGGGCGCTCCTGGACGGTTTGCGCACCGTGCGGAAACGAGGGAGTCTGGAAACGACTATGTTTCCTATGGAGCGGGGGTGACTGTTGACCGAATGACAGCCGCTCTTGAAATGACCGATCGGCTACCCGATGCCCCGTGAACAGTCGGGCAAAGGATGCCTCGGTCCGAGATGATTCGAACGATTAGCCGCTTACATTAGGTAGAGGGCCGCGCAAGCGAGCATAGATAAGTACCTGCTTTAAGTACTCGTTTACTTTAAAACTTTATGAAAAATAACCCGACGTCAAAAGAAAATCGTCCGGGATTTCGGTTAAAATATAGTAATTCGACTTTCAATCGCCGAATGTAATTAAAGAAATTCGAGAAAAGCCATTTTAACTATAGTTGCTAAACAAATAATATACTACCGCTCAAAATTACTTGGGCACCAACTTTTTATTGTACTGATTATATAAAAGCGTATTTGTGTACATTTTATTATTTTTATTTTATTTTATAGCAAACTTACAGATAGTAAATATATGATACTAGTATCTTAAAAACATATTTAAACGAAACAAATTTACTATCCTATGAATAGTTTGCAATGCTTGCATTACACATTAACATAGAAGTAACATGAACACGTTGATAGTAGAAAAAAATATAATAAAGGTAATAATAATATAAGGGTTAGAAAAGAAATAATTAAATAAGTTGTTAATAAGGTTATTTGGATAGAGCAAAATAGAAGTATGAGGAATTGGGTAATAATATTTATTATATATAATATGATATAATACAATAGTATGTTATAATATAATAATCATATAATACAGTACATTAGGAAGGCAGTTATTGAAATCTTAAAAAGTAGGAGATAGGCTAGGTATGATCGAATCTTTTATTATATTTATGAAATCATAAAATACATCTAATCCTTTACACGATTTATCAAAAACGTGACACATTCTGGCAAGAGGTCTATTCGATCCGATGTTGTTATTGCCGATGTTGTTGTGCATACATCCCCAAAGTGCATTTATATCGCCCATAAATCAAATTTGTTTTACCTATTCCCTAATAGGCCATAATCCATATATTGAGATGTCAACCACAACGGGCGAACCCGTCACCGCAGGACATTTTAACGATTCATCGTTCTATCGACCGTGCAGTGAGCGTAGAAGACTTTGGACGTTACAAATCCGACGTCTAGCTACGCCACAACCCGCAAGAGACCAACGCCTTTACCGCGAGATAGCCAGTAATGTTACCTGGCGGGCCGACACTCGCGCCCTTGCTTCCAATTGTGACCAGATTTCTCCGGTCTCTCTTCTAAGGACAAAAAGGCCCCAACTACGCAAACTAGTGGGACTGATAACAGGACACAACACACTAAACAAACACCTCTTCAAAATGGGCGGAACGAATAGCCCTATGTGCAGAGCATGCATGGAGGCGGAAGAAACCACAAAACACATTCTGCTAGATTGTGAACAGGTAGAAGTATACAGGACAAAACACCCTGGGACCCCAGGCACCCTGCGCGAGGCGGCAGGAAACCTGAAAGCCCTGCTGGCTTTCGTCGAGGAACTGGGGTGGGTGGAATAGCGCTACCCCCGTTACACGCAAAATAGGCACACTGGATGTCGACTTGCGGAGGAACGCCCAGTATAACTAACTAACTAACTAACTCTCCGGTCTCTCGATTGGTTCCGAGTTCGAGGTCGCTTGCGCGGTCCTCTCCCTTACGAAGCGGTGAAACGGTGTACACCGAATCTATCGCGGACCAAGGCGTCCTTTGCCCGACTCTGAACCGGGATCGGATGGCCAATGGTCATTTCAAGAGCAGTCGCCGTAAGGTAGGCAACCACCCCCGCTCTATAGGAAACAATACAGTTCCCAGACTCCCCCGACTGTTAGTCGGAGAGCACAATCGATTGGCTTGCGCCGCTCGGTGCGCAGACCGTCCAGGAGCGCCGGAGGTTTGATTCCCAGGGGAGATAATAAAGATAATCCATATGATAAAGATATCGCCATAATCCATATAATAAAGATATCGGTCATTAATAAAAGTTTAGGCCTAGAAACCCGCCATTTAACAATTGTGGGATTTAATTATATTATTGTAGGTATCCCTAATTATACTATCTTATTAAAACTTATTAAGGCGTAGTTCGCGTAAATAAAGTAAAGAAATAGAATAAAGTAAATATTTAATCATTAATTTATACTTTAACACGACTGTCCAAAAAAAAAGGAGTAGGAGTTCATGTATGTATGTTTTCCTTTTCTTTATTTCACCATAACTTCTAAGCGCTTCAACCTATTTAGAAGTGTGGGGTATTGTCACAATCGGTATTTCCCCCCGGGTGTCATTGGGTACCTTAACTGTCCAAATGTCAATAAATTAACATATACAGGGTGAGTTTTTATTAACCGGCATCTTTGAAGGGGGTAATCAGTACGAACAGGTAAGCAACTTTTAATAAAAAATTGTGAGAACATAAATTTTAAATAGTTTAAAAAGCGCTGGGTAGCGGTAGGTAAAATATCGTTAATATTGTTTGTTAGTGATGTTTTACCTACCGATAGATGGCGCAGCGCGCTTATACGCTTACAAAACTTTTATTTAACAGTCAAGTTCTCAAAGCTTTTAATTTTAAAAAAAACTAATCATTTTTTTTCCATTTTTTTAAATCAAAAGTTGCTTAGTTGCTCGTATTGATTCACCTCCTTGAAGAATGCCGTTTAATAAAAACTCACCTGTATATCGTGTTTAGTGTCAAATGAAAGGTCTGATTGAGAACATTCCGGAAATCTACGAGTACATGTACCTATATGGATACAATAATAATAATAATAAAAAAACGCTGTATTCGTAAGAAAAGGCGAGCTAGAGATACATATATAAACCACAAATATTTCAGAAAAAAACTGGAGTAAAAATAATTATAAATATTATAGTTCACTTTCTGTAACGGCGGTCGTTTTATTTATTCTTTTTAATATAATTTAATTGTTGTGTTAATTAACGAAATCGTTAACAGTGCAGAATAAGCAAAATATCTTTAAAAATGTTTCAGAATCACCGTTTCGTACGAAGATATCAAAAGAGATATTATTAGATATTATTATTAGATAATAAGATAATTGAATCTTTAAAATAAAAACATAATAGTATATGTAGTAATATAAATTGATGACTTCTAAATAAATATATAAATACAAACGGAGCTGCCATGGAATTCACCGACCGGAGTCGGGCCCATCATAATACTATTTTTTACACTTCTGGGGGGTGAGCAGTGGATTCCGGACTTACGAACCGGCTGTGGTAGGTTTAGGACAGCTGTCTTGCCACATGTGAGCGTTCACCTTGCCACCCATTCACTCCCCCTTCGAAGCCATAGAATTTGAGATGCGCAAATCGCAGTTTTAGATAATTTTTCTAAGAAAGAGTTGATTATTTTTCTGGAAAGGCCAAGATCTTTAAAGAGGTGAAATAGAGATTTAGCTGGCAGGCCACGAGCGCCAACTTCCACCGCGTGAAGGTGAACAGTGAAGCCGTTCCGGGTTACGGCATTTGCGAGATCATGGTATTTATTTAATTTGTACTCGTGGTCTTTTGGGATATTTGATTCCCATGGAACAGTTAATTCTACGATAAGAGCCACCTTCCGAGATAGAGAGTAAAGAGTTATATCTGGACGGAGGGCTGTGCATCCGAGACTTTCAGGGAATTTATACTGCTTAGAGACCGAATCAACCTCCAGAATCCAATCTGTAGCTTTCTCGATTATTGAGAAAGGTTTTGTAGTTAAATGTTTTTTGCCTTTAGAGCCATCCCGCACAAACTGTATTGGGGGTTTGGAGGATACTGTCAAACCCTCGTTGGCACGAGCCACTGAGAGACTAATTACCTCGCGAATAACAGCGAGAACTTTGTCATGGCGGTAAGTGTACCGTCCTTGATCTAAGGCCACCTTGCAGCCAGCTAGAATGTGTCTAGCTGTGCAAGGGGTATTGCTACAGAGGGGACAAGAACTATCCTCGGCAAAGCTCCAACGAGCGAGGTTACTGGGGTCTGAAAGTGTATGCTGAAAGGCATTCAAATAAAATTTCAGCATCTCTGGCGTCCAGTCATAGAGCATTACCTTCCAGTGCATTGGAGGCGGAATGCAAAAGTCCCCAATTGTTGTCCAATCATTCTGGCATTGAAGGCCAATAGCATGAGCCATACTCTTGCTGTCGTAATCTCCCCGCAAAAGAGACTTCTTCAAGTCCACGTCGCTCGTGGTTGTACTGCCATACCCCAGACCAGTGCCATTCTGGCTGATTCCAGTAAGGAACTTTTTGTGGAAGTCTACGCGGGCTTGTAGATCATTTGAATCACTACGGCCACTTATTACGTGCTTCGATATTGCCGGATCTTTGGAATTGCAGAGAATCGAATTTTTGGTTATTCTGGAGTTGGCGTAGAGCAGAGAGGGCAGTTTAAGCGCTAGCCCAAAATTTTGTTTGGACCTGAAGAGAGTCGAGGGGTCAGCTGGTTTGGCTAAGGACAGCCAGGATTTTAAACTAGCTGTCACCAGCGCATCTAGACGGGACAGTTGGGTTTTGGTAAAATCGTAAATAAGAAAGGGCCATGACAAATGTGACGTTAGATAATTGTCATAGATCCAGGCCTTACGAGGGCCAGAAATTAGCAAGGCATCTATTTTCGCCAGGCAACTTTTGAAATGCTCTATAACATGATCGCCCGAGACGTCTTTTCCCTGATGGGTGATTTTTCTGCCGAGGAATTTGAAATGATTGTTTGGGTCTATAAGGGAGATATTAGAGCCCTTATAGACCAATTTGGGGTCATAGGATGTAAATTTTGTGCCCATGCGGGCGAGTCCAAGGCAAAAACATTTGGAGGGCTTCACTTTTATACAGCCTGACCAGTCGCAGAAAAGCTCCACTTTCTGTAATAGCAGGGAAAGCTGCTTGGGGCTTCTGGTGATGAAAGTTAGGTCGTCGGCAAAAGCGAGGCACGACGAGGTGTATTGGCCGTCTGTTTTAAAACGGTAGCCCCACTTCCTGTCAAACTGGGTCAGGCTTTCCAGCAGTATATTAAAAACTATATTAAAAATCGTCGGGGAGAGGCAACAGCCCTGAAATAGTCCAATTGAATATGGTATAGAGCGGGTAGTCCATTCTTGCGTTTTAACATGGAAAGTCAGACAGTTGTAGTAGGAGGCTACAATGTCACGCACGACTGGTGGGAAGTTGTACCAGCGGAGTGCAAAGTGGAGGAGACTGTGTCGGACTGACCCAAAGGCATTCTCTAGGTCGAGCCAGCATACATTGATTTGGCGTTCGTGCTGTCTCGCATCCTTGATGGCAGCAGCCAGGAGAGAATTGTGCTCGAGGCAGCCCGAGACGCCACGCATGAAGCCTTTTTGAACTGATACTCCAAGGTACTCATTCCGGTGCATGAATTCGCTCATCCTCGTGTGGACTATGCTAAAAAATATTTTGGCCACAGTGTCTGTGAGAGCAATGGGCCGAGCGTCCTTTGGTCCGGTGCAAACTGGGACCTTCGGAATTAAGATGACTGTCGCTCGGCCAAAATTCTGTGGGACTACACCGCTATTCCATATATTTCGGAAGATGGATCCTAAATATTGCAGAAGGCAGGGGCATTTTTTGTATACTAAATAGGGAATACCATCGGGACCCGGAGTAGAGCCCGACGGCTTCCTCTTTACTTGATTAAGAATCTCATCTAGAGATGGAGGTTGAGAAGCAAAAGCTACCGTAGGCAGGGGCGGAGGTGTAATGCCCGGCGGAGGGCTGTAATTATGGAGCCGCTAATTTTATTTTTATTTTTGTGAATTTATTTTGTATATTATTAATACATATTAATACTTATTAATACATATATAAATATATATTAAATTTTTATCATGTTTTAAAATAAAATAATAGGTTATTGAAAATTTTCATGACATTTTCTTACGAATTTTTAATTAGGTAATTAAGATATTTCTGTTACATTATTTATGATTTTGTTTATTTATATAAATATAATATTATAGATTTCCTAGGGTAATTAAAATAAATTGTCTACCTCGGAACAGGCGGCAGCCTAGTTAGGTTAAGACTTTTGTGTATTGAATCTACTCATAATTTGAAATCAATAAATAATTTGTAATTTGTAATTGGCCTTTTCTAACTGGGAAATACCGTTTAAATAACGGCTACATCGTAATTCAGATAAAGAAAGTGTTTTTTTTACACGCGAGGGGGTAAATTAAGATAACATAGATCTTCGGCGAGGTTTTACTTGGGGGGCTTTTTAGAGAACGCGCCCCACTTTCTTTCACCCCCCCCCCCCACCCATTGCCCCTTCCTTTCCATGATGGGAATTAAATTAACCTCAAGGTAAATGAAAACGACATTATATTCAGCGTCCTTAATGAATCTTAGATGCCCTTCTTTTCATAAAGGCATCGCAGCTCCGTCGCTTTCAGCATTCGCCTGGGTATATTTCATTAATTTTAGTATACGGAGGAAGGGAGACGGGTATATAATAATATGTAGGTGATATACTGGCACAAGAGAATATGTAGACCGGAAACGAGATGATTGTATACGTGTATACTAAAGAATGAGGGCGATTGTGCGAACATGGTTGCTGGTACTGTCTCAGAGAGATACACGAGAATGTCAGATGCTAGTGTGGACGGTTCCGCCAAATGCCGAGTAAAGACACAGCATGACACTAGCTTCTCTTAGAACAAAATGGAAATCGAAGCGAGCGACGTCACGCGTCCTAATAGCGACGTCACCTGCCGACGCAGATATTCAAACGTTCGATAAACTTACCAACCTCCATCCGCGGGTAACGCCAACCCCCTCGCACCATATCGAACGCATCGCCCTGCCGCTCGAGAGTGCGCTTACTGTTATAACTAGGCGTACTGTGGTATAGGCCAGGTGGAAGACGACAGATTTTTTCATCTTCTTCGAGTACTGTGTCGGCTGGACTTACGATCAGCTCCCATCTGGTAGCCTCCTCGAAGAGGGACTAACCTAGAAGGGTCTCTGTGAATTCTGCTCGCAGCTCTGCATTCTGTGAATTCTGCTTGAGATCGGAAGTAAGCGTAAGCGCACTCTCGAGTGGCTTGAAGTTGATGGGATAGAGTGAGAGTGAAGTGAGCACAAGGATAAGTTATGGCAAACGCCTGTGGTTGGCGTTATGCGGGTGTGGTTGTCAAATTTCTCGAACGTTTGAATATCTGCATTGGTGGAGCAGCGGCCATATGACGACGTGCTTGCCCGCTTGTCTGCGAATTTCGTTCAATGGCACCACAGTCGGCGGACGACGCTTATGGTACAATGTCTAGTAATCATAATACGATTTGTGGTAGCCCTTAGGACTAGTGACGTCGCTAGCTTCGAATTCAATTTTGTTCTAAGAGAAGCTATTGTCTGTATACTGCGCGGTGTGCAATCCGGCGAATGTCGGGGAAGTATAGCATCGTACGTTTCCTAAGCATCAAGGGTAGTTGCCGACCTGACGTCATCTCATATTAATTTTCGCATATTAATTTTTCAAAAAAGACTAGGTATCTACGACAAGCATAGGTTCCTATCTGATGAAATCGTAAAAACCTAATCTGATGAAATCGTAAAAAAAATACATATTAGATAAATTACATATTAGTTTTATTTCAAAATGAAAAACCATAGTAGAAAAAGAAATTGTGTCAAATTAAAAGACAACAAAATAAAATAAAATAATCGCATTAAAAAACAATAAAAAAAACTTTAAAAATATAAAAAGAAATGTTAAATGTTCCACTAATTAAATTCCAACATAATTTGGAAATAATACCGTTTCAATAGTCAACATAACAACTAAAACGCCTAAAGCGTATATTAAAAAAAACCTATCAATATTGTAAAATAGCATTTCATGCCCTAAACTGTTTAAATCTAATATACAAATAATATTTAGACTACAAACGATTGAGCACAGCTGCAGAACTCGTCCAACGTATAGAAAGCATGTGTGGATGCCAATTTTCTTTTTATAAAACTCTCGAATAATTTTAACCCCAGGAGTCTAGTTTGGTGAGGGAGGCAGTTAAAAAGCTTAAAACTAACGTAATTTGAAATGATCCGTTGGCCACACGATCCCGAATGATCTTGCCGGCACAGGACGCCGCGGATCGGCGATAAATTCAATAACTGAATCCGTGACCGATTAGGCAGACCAATCGAATCCATGACCAAACTGGAGAACGGAGAAATTCGTTCAAATCTGTCAGGAAGGGCGCGAGGTTGGCCCGCTGGGGATTAAAATAATTTCCAGACTGAAGTCTGTCTGTGTGGCTGTGTGTGTGTATGTGTGTGTGTGTGTGTGTTTGTGTATTCCTCCACGATATCGTTCAAACGCTTCATCCGATAGTGCTGAAATTTGGCATGCAGGCGTCATTTGGACATGACAAGAGTTGAAAAGTGGTTGAAATCGGCCCACCAGAGGGCGCACTATTCATACTTCAATCTCGAAATATTGGACTTAGACTTGAAATTCGGTATACAGGTGCCTTGTTGGGCCGAAATCACATTGCAAATTTTGGTTGGAATATCGCATATACAAGCGACACAAATAATATTTAAAGTACGACATACATTAGTTAAAAGTAAGACCTTTAAAAGCGGCGACGCTTGCGATGCGTGGATTGATCGAAATTCGAATTCGAAGGCTCACGGCAGCCCGCGTTTGCAATTTGATTTTTAAATTGAATGAGATGACGCGCGTTCGAAATTCGAATTTCCACTGCGTTGTGTCATATATTAACAGGATTTTTCGTTAACTGCTCTTCGACTTTATAAAATAAATATTCAGATGTAATAAATTCCTGGCTTCTTGTCGGGAAAGTCTTAGGGTGACAGAGCCGATTTTTTTCAGTGTTTTGAAGTTGTTCAATTAAAATTTATCTGATAGCTGTGTTTTTAAAATACCTTGTTTTTAAATTTTTAATTTAAGAACATGATTACCAATTTAAGTTCAAATTTCATTCGATAAAAGGAATTTGATTACATAAAAGGAACTTCAAAGAACCGTGTTTCCGTTAGTGAAAAAAAGGAAACGAACGATCGAAGCTAAAGTCTGCGAAAGTTCACAAAGGAAATGCTTCTTTAATGACCACTCGGACTGCAGCAGTGAAAGTGTTCCTTCGAGGAGGATCATAAAATAAATGAGCAAACTTGACCAATAAGAAAATATTTGGAATCATATTATGCAGAATTATATGGTTTGGACGGAAGGGGAAATTGTACTTATATGGTGTTCATGAGCGGTGTTTTTTATTTGTCTAGAAAATACTACTTTCTAATGTTGCTACTAATGGCTACGAGGAATTTCACCGTAATTTTGGCTAACGATAGTCACAAATTATAATACTCCGAAAGGCCACTCTCTTTGGTGCATATAATTTGAATATAATAGATGAGTTTTTAATTAGTGACATCCATGAAGTGGGTGAATCTACACGATCAAAAACGCAAATATCGATAAAAAATGTTGGGAAAAACAAAAAAAAAAGTTTTAGTATTTCATGTAACGATTCCTATGGTATTTTCGTTTTAGTTTGCATTTATTTCATACTAGCTGCGCCCAGCGGTTTCACCCGCGTGGTGATGGAAAATTGTGATAATGATGATAGAAAACCATATATCTTTATAAATTATAGCCAATGTGATTCTGATGTGTAAGCTATATTATTGTATAGTTTCATCAAAATCCATTCAGTAGTTTTTGGGTGAAAGAGTAACAAACATCCATACATACATACAAACTTTCGCGTTTATAATATTAGTAGGAAGTAGGATAGTAGGATAGAATTTAAATTCCGAATGTCAATTTCGTAGATTTTTTTCCTACTTACTTGACAGTTATCGTTATATTTTAGATAATTCACGCTATATCTTTATAAATTATAGCCTATGTCTTATTCTGATGTGTAAGCTATATTATTGTAAAGTTTCATCAAAATTCATTCAGTAGTTTTT
This sequence comes from Micropterix aruncella, assembly GCA_944548615.1. Taxonomy (NCBI): domain Eukaryota; kingdom Metazoa; phylum Arthropoda; class Insecta; order Lepidoptera; family Micropterigidae; genus Micropterix; species Micropterix aruncella. The sequence continues at coordinate 4,999,898 of OX155958.1, forward strand.
GCGTGAACGAGTAACAAACATCCATACATACATACAAACTTTCGTGTTTATAATTAGTAGGATGTTCTTAGTGATATATAATTTTCATCCTAAAGTTATAGTAAATTTTCTTATTTACCAAAGGAAAACATTTTTAAAGCAACTACTTACTTGCTTATGGATCCGATTATATGCCTTATTTTAATATCAGTTGTATTTTCCATATATTTACAGTTTATTTTATATAGCCTTTAATGAAAACATTTGTGATTCTCGGTGCAAAAAAAACTGACCTTTATATTGTAAAAACCTTTTACAAAAAAACTGACCTTTATATTGTAAAAACCTTTTACAAAAAAAACTGACTTTTATATTGTAAAAACCTTTTACAAAAAAACTGACCTTTATATTGTAAAAACCTTTTACAAAAAAAACTGACCTTTATATTGTAAAAACCTTTTACAAAAAAAACTGACCTTTATATTGTAAAAACCTTTTACAAAAAAAACTGACCTTTATATTGTAAAAACCTTTTACAAAAAAAACTGACCTTTATATTGTAAAAACCTTTTACAAAAAAAACTGACCTTTATATTGTAAAAACCTTTTACAAAAAAAACTGACCTTTATATTGTAAAAACCACGCGTTTGTTTAAAATTATTTATTGTTTTCTACTGTAATACAGTGAAATTAATGATCTGGGATGCCGTTGGATATTGTGTACCTTTGAGTCGGGCTTTCCCGCGCCATCCTCTCAAGGACCTTTTTTTTCGGCACCCCTTATTAACTTTTGGATGTACTATAATCATTTTCAGCCTTCGCTTTCCTACTTCCTCAAAATATCTGGGGGTTATCAACACAACATGCGAACCAGAAACTTCAGGGAGTTTTAACGATATCAGGTCATTCTATCACCCATGGGGTGAAGGTGTAGACTTGACGGACAAAGTCAGTTCACGGTCTAGCTCCAATTTTTTAGTAATTTTTTTTTCCATTTTTTACTTTTTGGTAGATTTGAAATACTCGACTGATAAATAAAAAATTGACAAGCGGTAAGCGCGCTGCGCCATCTAGCAATAGGAAAAATATCGCGAATAAGCCATATTCGCGATATTGTACCTACCGCTATATGGCGCAACGTGCCTAACTTTTTTTTTACTATATTTCAGAACATTCAAATTTCCAGTAAATCATTAATGTCCATTAAAATGGTCAATAAAAAAAATCGTATAATTTTAGTTTTTTCAACAAAAAAAATAAGTTGCTCATTTGCTCGAACTGATTCACCCACTTCAAGGATGTCACTAATAAAAAACTCACCTGTATAGTACTTATTAAAAAAAACTAAAGAGTGAAGTTAATTTTGACGGGATACATCCATTCGAAACGATCAATATTTAGAGGTCCAACTCAATGTACACATAAACATGCTTTATTGCATACGACCTTTACCGCGTTTTCCCAATGCCTCAGTCTTGTAAGCCGTTTTTGCTGTGTGTTTAGTACATTTTGGCAGTTTGGTCAAAAACATTTTCTAACAAATAAATTTTGAGATTTACTGAAAGAGATTAATACAGTCGTTAATTTACGATTTCGAGACATTTTTATACGACTGCCGAACAAAAATGAAGAGTAATGTGTTCAGAGTTCATTTATGTATGTTTTCTGTTTCTTTATTCCGCCATAACTTCTAAACGCTTTAACCGATTTAGAAGTTAGTGGTACTGTTAGAATCGTTATGTCATCCTGAGTGTAATATGGTTAACCTTCACTGTACAAATATCAAGTAAGTAGTTGTCTAAATGCCCAAATGTCAATAAATTCACATAAATATATCGTGTTCAGTGTCAAATAAATGTGTTATTGAGTACATTCCGGAAATATATTATATATATATATATATATATATATATATATATATATATATATATATATATATAAATATATTATATAAATATATATATACCCATATATATACAAGTATGTATATGGGTATATATATACAATTATTACCCATATTGTATTATTATTTATATATACAATTATTACCCAATTATTACCCATATTGTATATATATATACAATATGGGTAAACACTTCAACAACAAATATTTCATTTAAAAAACCATAATAAAAATAATTATAAATACAATAGTTCACTTTCTGTAACAGCAGTCGTATTTTTTATTCTTTTTAATATATTTACTTGTTAATGACGTTTTTGCTTGAATTTGTTATTCAATATATTAATATATTAATAGTATATCATGCCATATTTTTATTTATATTATTTCATATTTTTTAGCACTGCTTTTATAATTGTATTTATATATTTTATTAAATTATAAATATGTTTACACCATATAGCATTTAATATTTATTGAAATCGTATTTAATAGTTGTGTATTTATTTTATTTTATTTTTATTTTATTTTTTTTTTTTATTTGGTACCCAAACAGAATATTGACAACACATACAGTGACATATATATACTACAGTTACATGACTACATCAATATCCTTTTTATATGAGTACACAATTAGCACAATGCATGAACAATGGTTGAATGTTTTAAAAAACTACGTATAAAAAAAGGAAAAAAAAACAAAAATACCAGAATTACAGTATTTTAAAGAGGGACGCTTTGAAGGAGCATAAACTATCATGAAATATATCGATGCGATTGTCAAGATGAAATTTGTTATACAGACGACAAATACGTGGGATTACGTTATTAACTCCGGTATAGTTTTTTGCTAAAGGTGTTTTAAATAAGTCTGGGTATCAATGACTTCTTTTAGTAATGTTAAATTGTATTTTTTCTATAAAAGAGGTATCGATTTTATTATTTAAAATTTTGTATAGGAACACTAAATCTGCAACCTGCCGGCGTTTTTCTAATGCGACAAATTTAAAAGCAGTCAGTCTTTCCTCGTAGCAAGTCAGATGATTCTTAAGGCCGCATTTAAATGATAGCATTCTCAGAAATTTCCTTTGAATGGATTCGACTCTATCGGAGTACGTTTTAAAATATGGGTTCCATATCGAGGACCCAAATTCAAGATGAGAGCGCACTAGTGAGTTATAAAGCAGGATCATGCTGTTGTGATTTTTGAAATTCTTAGTGATCCGCATGATCAACCCCAGCATCCTATTTGCTTTCTCGACTATGTTCTCAATGTGTATCTTGAAATTTAGATTTGAGTCAAATATTATTCCTAGGTCACGGATGCTAGATACATTGCTTAGTTTGTGACCATTTATAGAATAGTCGTATTTAACGTGACCCCTATTCCTACAAAAGGACATCGAGTGACATTTACCTATGTTAAGAGCCATTTTATTTTCAGAACACCATTGCCATATTGGCCATATTGTATTACCTACAACGTATTATTCTTACAAATTTAGTATGTTGATTTGTATTATAGTGTTATTTATTTATTATTATATAATATTCAATCTTAATTAAGTACGTCCATTAATTATAAAAATAAAAAGTTTCTTACGCTTATTAGGCTAATTGTTACATAAGTTGTATTACTTATTTTAATTATTTCTCTGACCCGCCTAGATACGGGACAGTGTAGTCCTAGTTAGGTGAGCATTGAGGATTAGCTGCATTTCGGTGTTCAATTTTTCCGAGCTACTTATAACATTGATAACAATGGGGCTAAATGTACAAAAAATAAATGAATAAAGTATTAAACCTTAAAAAAAAATATTATTATTAAAAATATATAAATTAAATAGAAGAAATCTTAGCTTAGTTGCAGTCCTGACTGTTTTTAAAATAATAAAATTCTACAATGTATTGTAATCTTTTGATGGCGTTTCCTATCGCGATTTCGCATAACTCATCGACCTTAAACTACGCCAGCCCATTTTTGTGAACACTCCTTTCGGTTTGGTAATTCAGACACAACATGTATATTATGTGTATAAATCCGCGATCGCAATCTGACAGGAGGTAAAAACCAGGTCGCGCGTTGTTGTCGATAAAAAGCACACAATACCAAACCACACCTTTACAGAAAATGTATGTACACAAGTTTAGCGCACATCGGCGAACTCGTTGCCTAAAGGTGGGAATGCGGACGAGGTAATCTATTTGGATTTGTTTAGTGAGGATAGTGTGAGAGGAAGATCGCGACGAAAACAAACGGCGTCGACGCCCGGACGCCGGCGTCAGTAGGTGAGGGCGTCGCGGCGCTCGGCGGGCTACTGGCGGGCGCCGCCGCAGTGTGGTCACATTTAGAAAAGAGGAAATACCACATGATTTTGAAAAATACCACGGATCATGCTTGAAAATACTACACAGTGACATTGATCAGGTCTATGAAAAACCTGATGGAAGCAGTTAAGGCACGGAGAGAATAATTTTATTTGGTTTGATTATTAACTTTTCTTTATTTAAAACGTATGATTACTTCGTAACCAAATTTAATTAGTTTTGATTCCAGCCCTTGAGAAAGGTTTTAATTATAATTTTAATCCTCCAAAATAGTCTAATTTAAAGCCAATGAATATACCTTCCAAACCATATATTTTGTGTATTAAAAAGATACTTTTTTTAGGAAGAATACCACCCTAAATATATTATCATAAATAAAATAAAAGGTACTAGCTGAAACCCGTCGAGATCAACGGTCAGTTTATTGGCAGTAATGTTTCAAAAATAAACGGAAACATAATTCCTATTTCGCCCCAATTCAGATTACTTTAGCAACTATACGCTAGATGGCGTTAAAATAATTGAAATCTTTTTTTTTTTACTATATTCAGTAAAAAAATCGGTTGTCAGCCCTAGACTTTCGCGGCAGGCAGACAATCCTCTCGTGTGCCAAACCTCCAACCCCTCCATCAACCCCCCCTCACATCCCCTCCCCCTACCCACCCCCACCCCTACCCCAACCTGTTCCCCCAACCCCCTCTCTCTCACTCACTCCCCCTTCTCTCACCCAACCCCCCTCTTTCTACCCCCCTTTCCAACTCCCCCCAACCCTCCCTCTCTCTCCCTCTTCTCCCCCCACCCCCCTCTTCCAACCCCCACCCTAACTCACCCCCCTAAATACACCCTCTCCCCCCCCCCACCCTTCACCCCTTCTCCTCTCTACCCCCAGGGGAGAAAGGTTTTAATTATAATTTTAATCCTCCAAAATAGTCTAATTTAAAGCCAATGAATATACCTTCCAAACCATATATTTTGTGTATTAAAAAGATACTTTTTTTAGGAAGAATACCACCCTAAATATATTATCATAAATAAAATAAAAGGTACTAGCTGAAACCCGTCGAGATCAACGGTCAGTTTATTGGCAGTAATGTTTCAAAAATAAACGGAAACATAATTCCTATTTCGCCCCAATTCAGATTACTTTAGCAACTATACGCTAGATGGCGTTAAAATAATTGAAATCTTTTTTTTTTTACTATATTCAGTAAAAAAATCGGTTGTCAGCCCTAGACTTTCGCGGCAGGCAGACAATCCTCTCGTGTGCCAAACCTCCAACCCCTCCATCAACCCCCCCTCACATCCCCTCCCCCTACCCACCCCCACCCCTACCCCAACCTGTTCCCCCAACCCCCTCTCTCTCACTCACTCCCCCTTCTCTCACCCAACCCCCCTCTTTCTACCCCCCTTTCCAACTCCCCCCAACCCTCCCTCTCTCTCCCTCTTCTCCCCCCACCCCCCTCTTCCAACCCCCACCCTAACTCACCCCCCTAAATACACCCTCTCCCCCCCCCACCCTTCACCCCTTCTCCTCTCTACCCCCAGGGGGGAAGGTAGTTCATCTGAGAAAAGTTGAAAATTCATCAGTAGACAGTGGATGCAATAAAGAACTCGAAACAAATGCTTAGACTGCTTAACAATAGAACGCGTGGCGTCAGCATTACACCATACATGTCACAAAAATGAAGTCCCGACCTATACACCGGTACGTATTTTACTGTCGGTAACTATTACACATCGGTCTAATGTGCCGCGCAATATAATCAACTTCATTTTTGCGACATATATGGAGTAACGCTGACGCCACGCATTGTATTGTTAAGCAGTCTGACCATTTGTTTCAAGTTCTGTATTGCATCCATTGTCTACTAATGAATTTTCAGATTTTCCAAAACACTTTGGGGGTACTAATTAAAATTACACCTTTCTAAGTACGCCAGCGCCAGGTGTCCCGGAGTCTGGCCTGCTGACTCTACCACAGCATTCTCTGGCCAAAATACTGTCTAATATGAAAGTATCAGCTTTTACAAAACTCTTGCACTTTTTTGTCGCTGCCTCTTGGACTATCCACTATTATTCTCAGTTCCTCATTTTTTCCTATATCATGAGATGCAATATTTTGTAATAAGCCGGTTCTCGTGGTTAATTTTCTTCACGGTTTCTGCATAGCAGAATGTCAGCATTTCGTATGTTGAATTAAAATAAAATATGGCATTTTGTTCCTAGCGTAAAAATACTACAAAATACTTTGTAGACACATCGAATAAAGACTGTGTTCCGAATTTTAAGACCTAAAAATACCACGGCAGTCGCAAAAATACTACAACGGGAGACATTGGGCGGGCGGGCCCGCGCCGACGCCAGACGGCGTCGGGCGCACCCCTCCCGCCCCACGGCCTCAATGCTGCCATCTCGGCGACTTTTTATAGGAACAATTCCTGCTTTAATCGGGCCATGTCGTGACGTGCGCCGCCTGACCCCGTCAGATGACTGAATGCGATGTCACGCATGCAAGTGCAAGTAGCAACAACTTTCCTATACATTATCGGCCAAAATGGAAAACCTCAAGAAACCATGGAATCCAAACAAACCTCAAGAACAAGAAACAATGGAGAAACCTCAAGAAACAATAATCACGTTTATTGTAAAGAGCAATGGGTTAAAATGTATGGGCGCTGGGCTACCTTTCCAATTCTTTAATAACAATTAAAAAAACTCTATATTTATGAGTACAACAACAACTTCCCTCAATTATGAGCCGTTTCGGAGTTTTTAAGTTCAGAATCTTGTTTACTATGGCTAATTACAAGATAACCCATTATTACTATGTTGTCAATTATTTATTTAATATTTATTCTTTGCAACTACAGTTGCCAACTACAACGGGCGAACCCGTCACCTCAGGAAGTTTTAAAGATTAGTCGTTCTATCTCCCGTGAAGTGAGCTCAGAAGACTTGGACAAAACAGTCCACCATCAAGCTCCGCCACATGCCCGTAAGAGGCCAACGCCTTAATTAACCGCGAGATAACCGGGTGTGTTACCCAGCGGGCTTACACTCACGCCCTTACTTTCAATTGCGACCAGATTACTCCGATCTCTCGATTGGTTACGAGTTCGAGGTCGCTTGCACGGTCCTCTCCCTTACGAAGCAGTGAAACGGTGTATACGGAATCTATCGCGGATCACGGCATCCTTTGCCCGGCAGTTCACACAGGATCGGGTAGCCGATGGTCGTTTCAAGAGCAGTCGTCGTAAGGTCCGCAACCACCCCCGCTCTATAGGAAACAATACTGCTTCCCCGACTGTTAGTCAGAGTGCACAATCGATCGGCTTACGCCGCACGGTGCGCAGACCGTCCAGGAGCGCCAGAAGTTTGATTCCTAAAACTAGCCCTAAGGCCAGAGTCCTGCCCGGGCTGGCACTTTATGCGTGGAGGCCGCCGGATGGGTGCTGACCCGTGAGTGTGACCAACCCTGATCAGAATGGGTCTTCGTGGCCAACTCAGCAAGGGCCCATTAGCTCCCTATATATATTCTTTGCAGTAAAAAATCATAAAAGGTAGTATATTATGGTGTACTCTCACTGGGCACACCATTTTGCACAGCTGACCTTAGCATATTAAATACGCCAGTGAACTACAGTCTTAATATTAAATACAGTCATTTAACATTTCATAGTCAAACACTAGCATATTAAATACAGTCATAGTCATTTTACATTAGCTCGAAGTTTTTCACATTTACGACTGTCTAGCCTGCGGCCATGAACAATCGGGCGTCCCTGGAAACGGTGAGCCTAAAAACTCACCGGCCAATCCTTCTATCACCGGGTGAAAGGACACTGTGACAAGATGCTGAGCCAATCTTTTCCGCTGGAGATAAACAACGATTCCAACATACGACTGCGTAACGCTGCAAAATGAAGCCACCTCATATCCTGCCCGCAGCCGTCAACCCCATTACAGACCAGGACCTACAAGAGACGAACAACAAGACCACCACCTAGGCCCCATATCTTTGGAGGGTGGTTTATTTTTAGCGAGAAGACCTGGCCCGGAAACGTTATTTATTTTTTTTATTTTTTTATTTTACTTTTGTTAAAAACATATAAAAAAATCGGTTGTGTCACCCCAAGACTTTCCTGACTAGTATCCGGGGAGGTGCGAAAAAACAGCGACATTTTTTACTCTAGTACCCCAAATTTGTATGGCAGGTACCCCAAACGTTGGTCGTAAGTACCCCAAAAACTAATAGGTTCTTCCGATGGTTAACAGAAGCTTCTATGCCAAATTTTAACTTAGACAGATTAAGCGTCTGGGCGCTATCGCGGAAACAATTTTTTCGCCGGGAACCCCAAATTTGTATGGGAGGTACCACAACCGTAGGGCGTAGGGACTCCAAAAACTAATGGGTTCCTCCGACGGTTAACAGAAGCTTATATACCAAATTTCAGCTCAATCCGATTAAGCGTCTGGGCGCTATCGTGGAAGAATACATACATACACACATACAGACATACAGACATACAGACATACAGACATACATACAGACAGAGATCGGTCTGGAAATAGTCTCAATCGTCTCAGGGAGTCTCAAAATATATATTCCCATCTTCATCTCAAAATTTTTTTTTAGCGCGATCACAATACTTTCCTTTCCGATAGGTCGTCAGGAAAGTAAAAATAACATATAAGCATAATATATAACAGTAGTAAAGCTAATGATGTTTTAAATTATTTGCTATGTAAGGATTACAAAATATGCTAAACAATACAATACAAAGAAAACCAAAAAGAATTTAAAACTAACAGTTAAAATCGCTATGTGGGAGTGTATGGGTGTTGGTATGTGTTTGTGTGATGGAGAGCGTGTATGTGTACGTGTGTTTGTGTTTGTACGTGTGTGTGCGTGTATGTATGTGTGTGTGGGTGTGTGTATCTGTAATGCGAATGCGCTTGTGAGTGCTTGTATGTGCATGCTAATTCAATCCGATCTGATAATCAGTTTTTCACGTACCTCCTCGACTATTTTGATGGTTAAATATATAACTAACTAACTATATTATTATGCTTGAAGTTATTCAAAACATCATTACGAGCATACACTTTATTTAATTTAAAGGCAAGGCAACTTCAGATCTATTACAAAAATAAAACAGACTCAAATCACAAAAAAAAATATCAACAAAAAAAATATAATATGTATCAATAAGTTTTTTGAAATAGTCAATCAATTGTTTTCAATAATCAGTCAATAAACAATAAGTTTCACAAGAATATTAACAATAAAGTAACAAACTAAATTTCGACAAAAAAATAAGTCGAGAATAAAGAAATATATTTCATAAATGGTATAATTATCTTTTAAAATCTAAGGCAGCCTTGTCAAATTCGTCAAAATTATAGGCAATGAAATAATGAGACACATTACAGAGTTCGAGATCAAGCAGCGTATCCCGATCGATCCCCTCCATATGCTGCTGACAAACTGGAGCATTCTTAGGAATTTATAGTTTCTACTAACACAGGATATGTACTTTCATGTTTCAGTTACTCTGCGACAGGTTTCGTTTAAACAGTTGTTAAAAATACAATGCCTGGACGTGATAGGTGCCTTCATATATTATTAGGTGGACATGTTAGGTGCTCTCATATAGGCTCTTTAAGGTGAGCGCAAACATCCACTCAGACTCAGTGCAGGGTGGAGGGGAGGTGGGACCACCGTGTATAAAGTAGAAACGGAGGTTTGGAATGCAACCGATAATAAAATGTGGAGAATGTACGAAAAACTAGCATTGGGATATCAGGTTAAAATTAGCCATATTTAAGGTGATATAACTCCGAAACGGCTTATAATTTAGATGAGTTAGAAGAGGTTGTATCTATACTCACCTAATATATATATTTACCTCTAAAGTGGTATATATAACATAGTGCCAATCGCCATTTTTCAAGTTTCGAGAAAAACGCATTTGAAAGTTTGATTAAATCCTTAAGTCTGGGAATTTGATTTGGAGGCTAGATGAGTTTCGAAAGCAATTGTACTTATCTTCATGAGTATGTTACCCCATTTTTGTAAATGGGTCATTATCAAAAAAGATGTACATGTGACTCACATGATTAAAATTGTGACTAAACTGTTTCGTGACATACCTGTATTTTGTATTAATGTGAGTCACAATTATTATAAAGCCGGGTGTTAAATACAATGCTACAATTGTAAATATAAGAAAAAAAGAATTAAACGCAGCTTTGTTAACATATCCAGTTTAGTGTATACAGTATAATCCTTGCTTTACTTTACATGTTTCACGTGAGTCACATCATGTGAGTCACGAAATGTGACTAACATGTCAACCAATTTTTGTGATAACATGACCTCACTTAATTACCATATCAAAATAACTCACAATACAGTTGAATTGGCCACAGAATATTACTTGTATTTGCTATGTCTATGATAGGACAGAATCTGATAATAATACACAGCTTACCTTGGTTAGAATGTCACCGTGATTCACAGGAGAAATTTCGCAATAATTTCACCAATAATTCCGTGTCGACAAATAACTGTCACTAAGATCAAAATGGCGGAGATTTGATATGGACGACACTTCGCATAGTGTTGCCAGTTATGAAATGTGAACTTGAAATGCTAGCATTTCTACAAAAAGGTGTGACATCGTCCGTGACATCCTCTGAGTGACTCACATGTCAAAAATGCTGGACAAACTTTACGCACCCTTTTTTATTATAAGATTCAACCTTGATTTACAGTATTTCTATTCAAACAACAGGAAATTTATATATTTTTGCAGGTGGAAAAAGATAGGGTTTGAAAAAGAAGATATTCGAACCATATACTGATTTTGTTCTTGTAGGGTATAAAAAGGACAATTATGTTTGTATGAGTCATGAAGGGAGAGAAAAACTAAAAAAAAGTTTTTTATGAAATAGATTAATATTATGCTATGATTACAATGTGGAAAGTCAAGAGAAGGGTGCATATTATATATAAAAAAAATACAAAGCAAGGAATGTGTAACATACAACCGTGTGTATATAAACAGCAAATATGTCGGACATGAAATTATTATTTATGTACATCTTTTTTGAATATAACCGAAATATTAGGTCAATTTTTCATATTTTTTTAGAGTTCTGATTTTTTTATGTCCTGGCTCTTGGCACTATGTAGTACCAAACAGTTATTCAAATTTTAAGGTATATCGCATTCTAGAGTAGAATTATTAATGAATAATGAAGACTAGAAAGTTATTCTCTTACTCTAAATTTAAGAATAAACGTATAAGATCAAAGCTTTACCAATAAAAGAATGAAGAACAGTATACATAGTATAGAAACGAATTTACCGCGTGAAATTTGTAGCACCCGACGTTTCGGTGACGTTGCGACGTTGCGGCCGCCGTTGTCCAGGGTAGACTGTTGTCCATGTCTGCAACGTCACCGAAACGTCGGGTGCTACAAATTTCACGGGGTAAATTCGTTTCTATTCTATTTATAATGTCAAACAACCGCGATAGTCTTCGATTTTATATGAATAACAGTGCTGAGATGCTAAGCGACAAAACTGGGAATTGAGGTTAGATGGAAGACAATGACAAACGCCACTTTTATTTATTGAAGTTTCGGTGTTCGAATTGATTGTGGAGTCGTCAGATACTTGTCGTCATTCGGCTGGTAGTCATCGTTAAAGACATGTTCATCTTCTTCTTCAGTAAATTCTAACCGCCGGATAGAGGATCTGCCAATATTGTTTCGCCGCATTGTCACTTGACACTATCTTGCCTCGAGCGATTCGTAAACAATAACTAAGGGGCTCTCCCACGCGCTCTATCGGTGGAATCATGAAACCGACTCTACAGAATCATAGTTCTTACTTTTCCCCAACAGTAAAAGGCATTTTATGGACACGTTCAATATGCAGAACGACCTTAGAACAGACAAGGATTAAGAAAAAAAAAGGTTTCGAAGCGGGATCTATCAGGACAAAGCAGACATTTAGTACTTTTTGATCCATCCCATACAAAAATTCTGAAAATATTGTTTTCTGCCCAAAGTATTAGGAAAAAAACACAAAGGTCAAATATTTTTAAGGTTGGTCAATCCATCGCCATAAAGAAAAAAGTGAAAAAATAAAACAAGGTTTGTTCCTAAGTCCCTCAAAGTACAGTTTCGACCCAACGTTGCGACCATCGGCTTGAGAAGTTGTAGCATTTTCAGATGCCGGATATATACAGAATATCTGAATATACAGGCAACAAAAAGAAGGTATTTATGTATATTTTATTTAGGTCACAAATAAATTACGTACCTCGTTAATATTATCGTAGTCGAGGCTCCTCCACCAGCGAAACCTCGTACGTGGTCTCCCATACTGATCCTCGTCGGCAGGCGCCGCGCTTCTGATCGAAGGAAGCTCAGGGCAAGTCAATTTCTTCAATGGAATAGAAATGTCCAGGATGCCCAGCTTCATCGGCCTGCATCTGAAGACCCTTCTCCAGTCGCAGGTCCTGGAACTGGCACCAAAGGCGCTCTTCATTCGACTCTCGACTGGCTCGGTTGCAGGCTCGATGTTTTCGACTTCTCTCAGCCAGCCGCCAGTAGTGAAATTTCTGAATTTTTCATTGTTTGACTGCTGGGTTTCAGCGGTCGGCATGCTCGACTGCCTGCTGAACACTTGGCGCTCCGCAGCAGAACCGCTTTCGTTACTCTGCCTCTTTATATTGAATAGTTTTGAAAGTTTATCAGTCCATGTGGTGCTTTTATCTGCAGTGCAAACTTCTTGCGGTCTTTGATAATGAATCGGAACCAGGGCCGAAGAATTGAAAGTATGTGTCCTGTGGTCGATGGCGATGTGGTCCATGTATGGGTTGTAGAGGACAGGTTCACTATAGTAGCGACACGGTGGCGAGTATGCATCCTGGATGGTGCTTATCCGCATGTTGCTGGAAGAACATGGCTCTTCTTGGACGTTTCCGAAGATGTTACGGGTTAAACCAACGGTAGGCCAGAGAGATTGGCTGCAGTAACTTGCTTGCATCATTGTTTATATATAATAATAACTGGATGGAGACAACGTTTAAATTGGCGCCTGATTTGATAGCAACGATGTAGACTTTTAGTTTAGAAAGCCTATAATGGCTCTGGCAATATTGTACCAGTAAAATCAAAAAGTTGCGCAAAAAAAGTTTTCTAAGCAGCGGGGGTCGTTGTTATTTATTTATTTATTTATTTATTTTAAGGAAAACCAACAGCCATATAAAATATTAAATAACAACTTAAATAATAAATGATAGCCAATAACAGGTTCTCACATATAGAAACAGTTTAGAGAATATGGAATTGCCAGCAAAAACGCTTGGCAGGGTCCGGTACTATAAATTTAAAAAACGCAAATAAAAATTAAACAAAAGGGACAAGAAGGCAAAAAAACAATATCGAGAAATCGAATACAATGCAAAAAAGTGAGGTCACCGATTTCTCGCCGTTTTGCTAGTGGAAGCAGGTGGTGTTTTTTACATAATTTGACATAGTCGTCTGAACTGTATTTGTCTTTGGTACGGAAACATAAGTATTTAAGGAACTTCCTTTGGATGCCCTCGATGCGATTGGAGTATTTAAAGTACATAGGGTTCCATATTTGAGATGCATATTCCAGGTTGCTACGTACCAGAGTACAGTAAAGAATTTTAAGAGTTTTAATGGATTTAAAATCTTTGGTACTGCGCATAACGAATCCAAGAGCTCTGGAAGCCTTTTTAACTATTTTGTCTACATGAGTGTCGAAGAGCAGCTTGGAGTCGTGGTACACACCGAGGTCACGAATGATAGAGTCCCTTTGTAACTTGGTACCTTTTAGGACATAGTCGTGTAATACAATATTTCGCTTTCGAGTAAAAGTGACCACACTACATTTGGATGGATTTAAATCTAAGTGGTTCCAGGTACAATAGCGCTCGAGGCGTTCAAGGTCGGCTTGAAGTAGTAGTGTCGGCAGGAGATAGAATCGTCTTGAAAATCCTCATATCATCGGCGAAGCTAAGAAGGTGTGAATAACGGAAACACCTGGCAGGTGTCTGATGTATGTCAGGTAGTCTTAAAACGACCCGTTGGCCACTTGATCCCGTGTGAAAGACGAACAAAGGGCGCCACGGTCTGCGATAAATTCGAACGGAATTTTCGCTAAAATCAGGCAGAGGCCGCGCAAGCGACTTCGAACCCGCGACCGGACGGGACCGAGAAATCCGGGCAAATCTGGCACCGAGGGCGCGAAGCCGCCCGCTGGGTTCACTTCTCAGTGACACGCGATAGGGCGTTGGGCTCTCACGGGTTTGCTGGCGTAGTTTGACGGTGGTCTGTGTTGTCCCTAAGTGGCGGCGGCCAACAAGATACTGCTAAATGTATGGAATTGCCGTCGACCGCGCGCACTTGGCCGCGCGGCGTAAGTGCGTGCGCCCGACGGCGTTTTCATACATTTCGTAGTATCTCGCTGGCCGCCGCGACCAGGCCGCAAGTGCGCGCAATCGGACGAACTTTCCCCATATGTTGAAAATCTTCCTGATTGCTTTTACGAATAACTGTAATGTGATATATCTAGAGAGCTGTGTTTGTGTTCTGTGCAAAAGGCCCAATCAACGACGCCCCTCTCTCCCAGCGTCAAATGTATTTACACAACCCACAAATGAAATTATATCACAGCCCGACGCGACGCCACGACAATGGGGACTGATTAACCCGCGGAGAAATGGGAAAGGGGATTCGTCACGAACAGGAGACAAGACGTTCGTCCCAATTTGCACTCGTCACCCGGCCGCGTACACAATTAAGTCGCTCGCTCCGCTGAAGCTGTAATGAGCACAAAACGAGGAGTGGCAGCGGTGGCGCGACGAGGACGACGTTAGCGGCGCGGTACAATTCAGACTGGATATTATTGTATCTAAAATAATAATGTACAGTTCGGCTACGTAGAGCTGCACTGCTGGGCTTTCGTAATGCCTGCCACCTCGCTGCCTTCTGCGGCTTAGTCCTAATTAGTGCCGGCTCTGCTCGATAACGGCGATGCGACGCTGCTGACGACTGCGACCTCGTCCGTGGCACAAAATATATTTTTATTATACGTTTACCCGGTGACAGGCGGGGAAGAAACCCCGCCCACCACCCGGGCAGTTCTAATAACATGGTTAGTTTTATCTGCCCGGGATGTCGTGCAACGACAACCTCACGCGTACCGGAAGGGTAGCGCGTGAGGGGTGAACGAACGGAGACATGGAGGAAGATTCTCCGGGTTTCTACCCCCTCCGGCAAACCCGTGAACCGTTTATTTTTTATCAAAAACTATTTATATATTGCTCACAAACTAACAAATAATTAGAAAAAAAAAGTTTTACAAATTAAGTTACTCTTATATACCAGATTACTGTTATTTATATCTATCGCTGGTGATTTGTGGCGGTGTATCCATGTTGCTATGTGCGGTGCCGACTTAGCAGAGGCTCCGTCGGGGGCATATAGACCGGGAGAACCCGCAAAAGGCACGCACCCACAGGTGCGGATGGGACGTCACGATACGATACGGGCGGCTTCGAGCGATGAAGCAGTCCACGGACAGCACCGTTAAGAGGGGATGCCCTCTTCCGGAGGGGGAGAGCCTCGCTGCCTCAGCTCCTCCCAATTGGATACCCAGTTGTCCGCAAACACCAGGAACGCACGGAAGCAAACCCCGCATCCCACGAGATCCATATACCAGATCGGGAAACTGCCGACGCACGCACCAACCGTATCCAGCATTACTGCCCGTGCGGTATCCAGTTTAGGGCATATCCAGATGATGTGTTCTGCGGTTTCTCGACCAAGCCACACGGGCACCAGGGATCGTCGCTGAGTTCAAAGTCAAATATATCCGTTGTACCTTTGATTATAATAGGGTAGGGTATATACGATTAGGCAGCTAGGAACAGTTTTACTTTACGGGCATGATCCGGAATCCATTGAAATAAGAAGAACCCCGAACTTCAATAACGACGAATACAAACTCTCTACTGCGTGGAACCCTCTTCTTAAAATGTTTTCAATGCACATCGCCAAGCGCAAGGACTTGGCACAGGATACGGTGAGTGTAGTGTGCACAGCGGTTTTTCAAAAGTCGCGCGCGCCGACCCCGTTATAATTAGCGGAGTAACAGCAGCAGTTTGCCGCCTACCCGCAGAACAACAGATGTCGATTGACAGTACTTCCCTGAGTGCAGCAGCCATGTCATGGCGAAACTTAAAACGGGCTATCATAACTGAATGCGTATACATAATTTCGTGTATATGCTGTTGACCGCTGAGGGGTCCCTTCGTCGGGAGGCAACCCTGGGTTTAGAATCAGGTCACGCTTACTAAATAAAATGCATTGTCATCAGAACTGAACTTTATATGATAATATTTGAGTTTCCTCAATTCCTCATGGATTCATCATCAGAACAGTATTTTGATAAAAATGGGACCAATCTGGAAGTATATCCACTCAAATATAAAAGAATTTTCCAAATCGGATCATAAATTACGGGGTTGTGAAATAATAAACATTTTAAAAAATACAACCGAATTGATAACGTCCTCCTTTTTTTGAAGTCGGTTAAAAATAGAGGATTAGGGAATGTTTGGAACTATGACGGCCATCTACACGTTGCGTTTCGCAGTAAAATCCCAGCTGCCGAATCGGAGTACGGCGTTGAGTAATCTAATACGCTATATAATCAATGGTCGTACGCTCTAATTTTATCTCGTAGAATAAATCCATATAAATACAACATATTTGTGTATATTATTGACATTTGGACATTTAGACAACTACTTGCTTGATATTTGGACAGTTAAGATACCCTATGATACTCGGGATAACATAACGATTCTAACAATACCACACACTTCCAAATCAGCCCAAGCGTTTAGAAGTTATGGTGGAATAAAGAAACGGAAAACATACATAGATGAACCCCGAGCACATTACACTCCTTTTATGTTGGGCAGTCGTGTAAATACACAAGTATAAATGAAACCATCTGACTGACACTGATCGCTTCAACTTAGTTCGTATATAGAGACTTCGAATGGCCCAGTCAATCGGACCCATATCGCGTTTACCGAATTTCAAACTTAAATTACCATCCGCTGTTTATATTAGGAAGTAATACACGGATACCTATATCAAATGTATACAAACAAACGGCAAATCCCACGAACAATCTCAAAGGCTTCATTACTAAACTTTGATTAAGTTGAAGTTACCCCGTCGGAAGCGCGCCAGCGACGGTTTGTGGTGTTTACCTGAGTAGATATTATTATCGTGATACGAGTAGTCGCCGAAAGATAGATACAACTTTCGTAAAGTTAAATGTAGCAGGTAATTTGAACTTTGGAGTAGAAAAGAGAATGGGCCACTTTTCAAATAGCTCTAAATCAGTGATTCCCAAAGTGGACTATATAGACCCCCAGGGGTCGATTTCGATTCGCAGGGGGTCCATGTCAGGGAGAAACTAAAATCGGGGTGCACGAGTAGTAAATGGGGGTCCACGTTAGTAGACTCCATCTAGGCAGGTCACTATAAACATTCAGGCAATCCGTTAATGTCGTATCACTTCTTAAACAGATTTTGTATACAGCATAGTATTTTAAAATTATAATAATAGTCATAAACAAACGCGTGCGTCACAAGTATCACGGAATGAAATCAACACTCAACTCAAATTGCATCACTAGTCGATTGTAGAGGCCAGCGCACATGACTAACGAGGGAAGGTGCGAATGAGATATGTGAAAAAATTGCGCTTCAATGGGTATCCGTGCGAGCGAGTAGGATAAACGCGCCACATGAATGAGCGAGCAAGATAGTGCTACATGTGCACTTATGTGCGACTTTCCCCCAAATGATTCGTACTTTAAGGTCGTGGACGCTTCGGAATAAAGAAATAAAAATTGTACATATTTAATTTTTTTTACAACTGTCCATATTACCAAAAACCGATACTATGTAGGCGATCAGTACTGTTCCAGCTGTCAAGAAACTTTTAATGTTAGTAAGTTCAGGAAAATTCAGGCAGGGGTCTACGGAAACCAGCAAGGGGTCTACGAGTCAAGAAAGTTTGGGTACCTCTGCTCTAAATCATATACAGTATTGTGCGAATTAATTGGAACAAAGAGCATTTTTCTTTGAAAAGTTTTTTACTGGACATAAACATACAAAGACAATTGAAGACATTATTTCAAAAACAGCAGATGTCCATTTTTTCGTGAAATGACATTTTAATGCAGTTCGGTAGATGTCGCTATTGCGCACATTTTTTGCTTAATTAATTTTTGCATAAATGCAACATATCCTGAGTTATAAGCTAGACAAGTTTGTTTGATTCCGTCATAACCTCACTATCAGTACTGCAAAACTTAATGATTTAAAGAAACTTTATCCTGTCATAAAACCAGAGAGTAAAGTATTTTTCGACTCTCTATCCGTCTCTGACGAGGCTCAACAGTCTGACGTTGATGAATTTGATAATAGTAGCGGCGACGACACAAGGCTTTAAATGCAATTGCGTAGTGTTAATGTAATAGATTATATGCATAACACAAGTTTTTTTATAAGCCAGAATATTCATTATTAACATTATAAAAACTAAGATTCCGATGTTCATCAATCCGGAAAAATAGCAGCACTACAAGAATGCTTGAATGTAACGAATTAGATAGTAAAGAAACGCAAAGTGTTAACTAAGTTAAGTTTTCTTACAAATAAAACATGTATTTCATATTACAACTTATTTCATTAACCATTTTCGACAAAGTATTTTAGTATGGGACTGATGTGATTTCTTTTGAAAAGGACACATGTCCAGCACTCTTTCAGTTTATCATTTTTTTTGTACCTTTTTATAATTGACACTACTATTGGTGAAACAGTTGTCTATATATTCTCTAGCATACCATTTAAAAAGATCAACACAAATTATAACAATACAGAGATTTTATACAGTTTTTTGGCTCTCCTGAACAATTTACTTTTTTGGACATCTGCTGTTTTTGAAATAATGTCTTCAATTTCTAGACAATTTCTTGCAAGTAAAAAAAATCAATTCCGATGAGACAGTCCAAACCGCCTTCAAAGATGTTATTGATTCTCGCTTTCACATTTTTTTCAGCAAAGGAATCAATGAACTACATATAAAATGGCGAAAGTGCATAGATAACAATGGCACATACTTTGATCAATTAAATATTTCATTTAATTTTTTTTCGTTTTACTTTCTTCATATAAAACGCCAAGTTCATAATGTCAGGACCTAATATTAGTGTTGCTTGTATAATGAATATTTCACCCAACATTTCACAATGTGATTTCAGCCCAACAAGGCATCTTTGTAACAGAGTGTCCACACAACAAGTACACCGAACAAGGCGATCCATAGCGAATATGATAGACGTCCGACGAATGAAAACAACCTTTGGCCAGAAACACCTGATGAGTATAGGCCCCAGGGCATACAACAAATTGGATGCGTCTATAAGGAACGTACACGATAAAGGCCAATTCAAAAAACGATGTCACAGGTGGCTCATGAATGAAGGTCGGCATGTCAGCCACCAAATTTTTGACCCTATTATGTAGATTTATTTAATTTATTATTATTATTGTATTTTATTTATTTTATTTTTTCTATCGCTTTTGGTGGGTCTTTATTATTATTTATATTAATTTTTAATTCGATTACATTCAAAATGGTATTATAACTAGTAATATGCACATTTTATGTATAATTGACTATTTCAATTTGATAATCCTCTGACCATTTCAATTTCATTTTTTGACTATTTATTATAATTCCTTTTTCCATCTATAATTATTTCAATTTGGTTATTTCACTATTCATTGCAATTCCTATTTATTATTTACCTTTTTCGTGTTATTGAAATTAATTTTATTGTGTTCTATGATAGGTATTTTACAAATATAATTTGCAGACTGACAGACTGACAGACGCATTGACATATCAATGACCTAGTTTTTAGAGTAATGATTAATTCTACATACATTGTTTATTGCCTTAAGTCCTAATATTATTGGATACTATTTTTATATATTTTTTCTCTTTTAACATATGTAGTTTAAAGTATGCACAAGCCACTATTTTATTGGTACGCTTGCCTTAGTACGGGCCTAGGCCTAGTTAGGCAGCGTTGATCTAAAGATGGACTGGGCTGCGGTACTCTCTTTTTTGCTACTATTTACAACGGAGCCTCTAATGACAATATGTAATGTACTGTAGTTTTAAAAAATGCGCATTTCTTTAAATAAATAAATAAATGTTTCGAGATTGAAACATGACTAACTAGTGCACCCCGGTGGACCGATTTCAACCTCAACCTTTCAACCTTTTCAACTCTTGCTATGACCAAATGATGCTTGCATGCAAAATTTCAGCTCAATCGGATGAAGCATTGGGCGCTATCGTGGAGGAATGAATGCACACAGACAGACAGACACACAGGCAGACTTCCATCTGTAAATCGTCTTAATCGTTTCGGGGGGCTCACAATAGACATTTACGTCTTCATCTTTAAAAATAAATGCGCGTTCACATTACTTTCCCTCCTCGTCGGTTGGTATACGGGGAAAGTAAAAGAAAGGAGTCAGAGAGCCTTTTTCGCATACTGCCTACATAATTGTTATTTCGCAATAAGATATTGTTATAAGACTGTCTACATTATTTTTAGGGATGCGCCGAATAAGGGTTAAACCGAATACGAATATTCGGCAGAATATTCGGTCCAAAATATACCGAATAGAATATTCGTCCGAATAATTCGGTTCATTTTTGATGAGGATTTATTATATCGCCATTTGAGTCCTTTTACATGGTGGGCAAAAAACCAAGGAAAATATGAACACATGGCTATTTTAGCCACAATTTTCTTATCCTCCGGCTGCGTCTATGTATAACAAACTATTATTTTCTGAAGCAGTAAATATTCTTGAAGAAAAAGAAATAGATTGCTACCTCACAGGACAGAGAGTCTAGATTGTCAAAATTATAATTTACCACTCTTAACCCTTCGGCTACGTAACGAGCAAATTTGGTTGGACATCAAAATACCGTTACCAAAAAACTTAACGACCAATATTGGCGGCTTGCTCCCGGAGCGCACAGTAATATCCTAAAACCTATACCAAATATCTCATTATTACCTTAGATACATATACGGCCGCTAGAATAATTTAGCTCGTCATTTTGCGGATGTTTCTGGTAAAATACCGTTGTCAAACATCATCATTTTTTTTTTCGAGAAATCATCAAATTTTTATTGGTTTTATGAGCTAATATCTAAATATTTTTGTATGTAAATAAGCAAAACAAAATATTAACTTTGATAGAGAATCTAATAAAGATCACGACAGAGTTTACAATTTCTAAATAGGATTCCGTATTTTGCCGTAAGACAAGTACAAGTTAGAAATGCCGAGTTTTTTTCACTTTTTCGACTTTCTCATAGGTATTTATTTATTCATAATGATCTAATTGTTTTACAAAATGAAATTTCAATACTCAATATAAGAAAATTTCAATTTTTATGATTACTATAGTAGTTCCATAGTTATAGTACTTTGTGTCGAGCGCGGCGATATTGCAAGATATTCCAATATATTGCCGCGGTCTGCCATGAAATTATGCCGCAACTCGAATGGTTAATTGTTAATAAATTATGTTTGTCAACTTCATAGCTTGACTAAAGAGTCTGACTTTTCACAGATCTATGTATCCTGTTAATTGTTGAACAAAAGGACGACTTTGTTAAATTATAACTAAAATATTTAATAAAACTTGGTGATTCCAGCTACAGGTAAATTGTATTTGTCGGATATTTTTTTTTAAATAATGACCTAAAATTTTGGATTTTATAGATTGGTAAATGTTAATTAGCGACCCATGTCTTTAGTTAGAAAAGAGAAACGTTGATTTAATTAAAATAAAACTTGAATTATGTTGATTTTTTAATTGTTATTTTTTTTAGTAAATGATGATTAAACAACATTATAATTGTTTAATTTACAAATACTATGTACGGGTATCAGATTTAGGACTTTTTACCGAATATAATTCTTAAAATAGCACTATTTAAAGTTCGGTAATTATTCGGCAAATTAACCGAATATTAGGTCGAATACGAACATTAAAAAATAAGCCGAATATACCGAATGTGAATATTCGGCCGAACATTCGCCGCATCCCTAGTTATTTTGCTCTGATGGTATGCTCCTAAGTAAATAACAATTCTTAAGCAACTTGCCTCTGCAAAACAGATTTAAAATGAAACTGAAATTAAAATAATTAAGATGTTAGAAGTGTATTAAAATGTAGGTAACTAACAATAATAAGTAACTAAAACGTTTTTAGATTTACATTTAATAACTCCATGAAATATTACCTCTAGTACTTACGTAAGACTGATGTAAACCTGTTGTTTTTTTTTAAATAAAGAAGAAAAGTAAATAAAAAGATAATAAAGCTCTGGTGTTATTCTATTTAGATACAACATTGCCAAAACTCCATTATTCCATACCCTATATATGGTGGCCATTTATTATCCTCACACGGTGTTTCGCTGCGAAAATAATGTCAGCAGATAATGGGCAATATTACAAGCTACTGCTCGTATCATCAGTTCTTTTTACCGAAAATCCGATGTAATAACGCTAGGCAAACTTTTTTATATTTTCTGCTTTAGTTTCAGGGGATATTTTGTGATATTTCGTGACACGCACGTGCGAAAGAAGCCGTGCAAGAATACATAACAGAAATACTCGTAGCATCAAACCATATATGTTAAGTACTTAGATATTTTCTGTCCAAAAGGTACCTATCATCAATGATGAGATTGTTTCTATCTATTCGAAGTTAGTAGGTTATATTGCTATATTAGGTACTTATAGTGTTATATTTTTATATGGTTATATTATATTATACAGGGTGGCCAAAAAATCGTGGATCTAATGGAACAGGGAGATAAAGGAGGTAATTTCCAACAAAAAACCTTTCTACAGCATGGCCATAACTTCATTGCACGAAGGTTATGAATTATTTTTTTTCAATGCAACTATCGAGTTTTTTTTACAATTTTATCAATAAAAAAAAATTTGTATTATGACTCGATAATGTATCAATAATACAAAAATTGTTTTGCAGCTCTTGGTACCAAATTTAACGAGCAATGAATTTTTTTCCTTAAATTTTAAAGCGTTATAAAAATTACGTGTAAAAGTAAGGGTGACGTATCCGAAAAATACATCGATTCTTTCAGTTTTTGGAATTGTCGAAATATTCCCGCCAGACTAGCTTCGTTCAACTGTAAATAAGTCAGAATGCTTTTTAGTGTATTTCATGGTCGACTCTAGTAAAAGGAAAAGATGTATAAGTGGGAAAATAAGTACAATTCGATTGCTCCTCTCGCCCACCCACCCATCGGTAATCCTTGCCAGACTAGGAATTTCTTGATAAGGAATTTACTGATTAGTGATTAGCAATTTATTGACTGATTAGTGGCACACTAGCTTTTTCAATCTCGAAATTTTGGACTTTGGACTTAAGATTTGGTACACATATGCCTTGTTGGGCCGAAATCACATTGTGGAATTTTGGTTGGAATATCGCACGTACACGCTACACTAATAATATTTAAATTCCGCCATACATTTAATCAAATATTAACGCTATCTGTTGGCACTTGGCCCAACCATGCCCTTAACCAAGAAACGAACCGCGCCGCCCCAGACGGATGCATCGTAATCCAGCCTGGTTCGTCCGCCGGCCGAGAGAGGGCTCTCATCGATTTTATTTATGAAATTAACATTCAAATAAAATTAGTCTGGAAAGTCTTGGGGTGACAACCGATTTTTTTTACTAATTTGTAAATCGGATAAGGACCCTGAAAATCGGACAGTTCGGACTAAAACCGTACATCTGGCAACCCTACTCTCGAGAGATTTAAAAAATATATATCGACATTCATATGAAGTGCAATAAACGATGACTAATCATTTTCCAAGTAATGAAAACCTTGGCCATTTATGTGTTGACATAATAACGTAGCGACCGCGATGATTCATACATAATAATAACTGGAATTGCTTGCATTCCAGAATGAATTGAAGCTTTTAGAAGTTTCAAAATAGTTATTAGGTATGTAGATAACTAAATATTTAAAACATTACAAACAGTACAAATGCATTTTTTCGCAGAAACATGGAAGGCAGCCATGTCGTCCCCTAGAAATCAAATCAAAAAGGATGCGGAAGTGAAAGTAGAAACGACGGTTCGCTATTTTTGAAAAACGTTGTTTTATACTATATCGATAAATATCTTTATATCGATATATTTATAATATATCGATAAATATCGCCCCAATCGCTAGGTAATTTAGACTTCAAAAAATAGCACGAATGATAGCCATTTCCTCACCAAACATTCAAATCAAGAAGGATCCGGAAGTGAAAGCGAAAACTGCGGTTCCTACTTCCGCTGGGTAGGCGCCATTTTTGAAAACCGATATTTTTACTATATCGATAATTATGTTTATATCGATATATTTATAATATATCGATATATTTATAATATATCGATAAATGTCGCCCCAATCGCTGATTAAACTTCAAAAATTAGTAACACTTTAAAATTAATAATTCAACGCATGAATGTAGCCATTTCGTCCCCTTGAATTCAAATCAAGGAGGATCCGGAAGTAAAAGCGGAAACGGCAGTTCCTACTTCCGCTGTGGAGTCGCCATTTTTGAAAAACGTAATTGTTTATACTTTTGAAATATAAGTAATAATGAATAGTACCATTTGAGAAATATCGCAACAATCGTTAAATGAACTTCAATAATTAGTATCACTTCAAATGAATAATTTAACGCACGAATAATGGCGATGTTTTTAGAGAAAAAAGCGGGAATTTTCCAGGTTCTCATTTTAGCGGAAACATCCTATTATTCCACAAAAAAAACTAAAGAAATGTCGCTGAATAGATTTAAGTAGCCCTTACTTTACTCGCGGAATGACCGCCCTGGTCCAAGCCCTGGTCATTCCGCGAAAAGACACCAAATATTTTTGCAATTATTGATAATAGTGACAGAAATCCGGAAGTGGCCATTTTTCCTTTTTCAATGCCGCCATTTTTAAAAAATATTATCTCACTGTAAATCGATAATATACGACAACAATAATAAACTTATCTCGAGTCAAAAGTCAAAGCCATTTGACTAAAGTATCTATTTAACTATACGACCAGGAATGCGCGTAGTTGATACGTAATTAGTGCACCGGCCATTACTTGAAAATGTAGCACAAAAATGAGGAAAGCTATTTTCTCAAAGATAATAATTGAATGGACTCACCTTCAGGGGTCTGGTAATAGTCACAGTCTCGATCATAGTAGTCGGTGCCATTTTCGAAATGAAAATGTTAATAAATGAACACAAACACAAAATTCTGTATTTTCTAAAATACTCAATCCAATGACACACGCGGTAAAGCGATGGTAAATCACATTCACTACTTATTGTTCACAGTGCATCTTATAATCAATTCAACTTTCTATTCCATTCTCATTCTGTACACCAAAATAGGATCTAACTTAAAAGACATCCGTCAATGACTAATCTTAGGAACTTAATAAATTATTAGGAAGACGCCCAAGAGATTCGCGAACGTATTATCTTGATAAAACTATGTTATGCGGCAAAATACGCCTACTATTTACTTTTGTGAGATTCACGCGCGACAACAAGACTCGACGAGATGAAGAGTGACAGATAATAATGGCTGGCTTCTCTCTAGTTCGTTGACTGCGATTCGACTCGAAAAGTCGACTTTTGTAGTCGTCTCTTAATAAGCGAGCAAGATGGCGCTCAACAGAGTATTAATATAATTTTTAAGTATAACAAATTTTGGAATGTACCCGACCATTAATAGTATCCCGACATTTTTCATTTATAAAAAAAAACACCACTATATTCGATCATTTTAATGCTAAATTTGATAGGAAATAACGTCGGACACGCAATATTACGTGACAAAAATTTTAAATTTTCGGGAGATACTTAAAACATTGCCGTGTATAGTATAGCTGGTATTGCTACTGCCGGCAACTGTATTGCAGCCACATGTTGCAGTGAAAATGTAGCCCATTTAGGAACAACTTACTTATGATCATTTTATGATCATTTTTAATATATAATTTATTAACTAAAATATAAATTATAACCTAGAAGATCTGCGCTTGATCTCGATGCTTATTTTATTTTATTTTATTTTATTTTATATTGTAGATATTATAATTTCTGCAATATAATTTATACAGCTGAAGAGGGTTTTTTGAAATAAATAAACGAAATTGAGCTTGTATTATTTAGTGACAGCAAAATTTCAGAATCAATAAAAACCTGTGACATTTCCTAAAAAATATCGTCGCGTCAAAATGTCAGCATTATAAAATTAAGAGAAGAATCATCATTGCAAAATTAAGAATTAAGAATTGATTTCATAAACAGGCGTTCATCACTATGAGATTCGTTTGTTGTTTATGCGGCTGTCGAAAATATCTTGAATATTTTTTTTTAGTATTAGGTACCTATTATGATTGAAAAGGTGTTAAAAAATATTATTATTATGATTTTTTACAATATACAAAGTAATTTATAAATCAGTTTTTTCCCTACTCCGACCGTTTAAATGAAGTATCGTAGCGGAGAATCAAAACCAAATCAGCATCTCTTTTTATGTTTCGTAATTAATTTGGCATCAGGAACGAAAATATTCTTTTACGAATATTTTAAAAAGCGTTTTTCATTTTTTGCTAATCATATTTTAATTCGCGAGGCGATATTTTAATTCTCGAATTGGTTCGTATCAGATTTTCAATACTAGGGTTGAAAATCTATCTCTTCATAAATGTGTACCTATGCAATTACTTTGGAAAAAGTAAAATATTAATTTGCTATGGATGTGCGCGGCGATAATAAGGATTAAAGTGTGATTTTCACTTCAAGTCGGGAAATTGTGTGATGTAATTTTACGCCTGTGTACGATTATCGGGCGAAATTATAATATACTTGACATACTGACATTTTGTAGGGACGATGGCTCTGTGGGCGCTGTGAGTATTTCTCAAAATTCTTCTGATTAGAGTTTCGTGTTAGGTTATTACATGTCCCTATTTTGTTTATTATTTGACCGCCGTAAATTTTGACATTTCAGAAAAACTAACCTTAATTTTCTCTTTATAACCTATGATTGTCAGTTTTGCTCCTTTTGTTAGAATACGAGACACCATTTTTGTTTCGATACAGTCGCGATTTCAGCGCTCGGACCAGTAAATCGAAGGTCATTTTACGTGTAAAAACGCTCAAAAACCAAAACGCAGTTGTTTTCTGTGTACATCGGTGTATATTTCGGAATGTAGGTTATGTTTATATTGCAATAGAATTTTTTCTGCAGATGGCGTCGACTTGTTTTGTGCGGATGAAAAAACTGCAAAAATCGTTCGTTCCGCCGTTTTGATCGATAGAAATCGCTTTAAAATGGATGGAAGCGGATTTACACTCCGCTGGGGGGACGATACAAGGGTAAAACAGTGAAACATATGTTTTTTTTATAATTTGTTGTTTTTTCTTTCACTCATGACTGAATGGTTTCAGACTGTCGAGAATGGATCGAACGTCGTGACCGAGGAGGTGATCTGCGAATTGGAAGGGCAGGCGCAACATTTCTCAAATATGGTTAGTTATTCATTGAATTTTATATGTATATTGCCCTTTACCAGTCCCGGATCTGGCGGGGGGGGGGGGGGGGGGTACAAACCAGGGTAGCTGCCCTGGGCGGCAATTAAAATGGTGCCAATTGGATGTGTATAAAAAAAAACTTGTTCACT
This sequence comes from Micropterix aruncella, assembly GCA_944548615.1. Lineage (NCBI taxonomy): Eukaryota > Metazoa > Arthropoda > Insecta > Lepidoptera > Micropterigidae > Micropterix > Micropterix aruncella. The sequence goes on from OX155958.1 coordinate 5,028,093, forward strand.
AAAGCACCGAGCGGCTAGGGCGCATTGTACTATCGATTGTTTATTTGATTTTGGAACGCATCCTAAAGGTACAATTCCGAATTACTGCAGACCGCAACATAGACTGCAGACCGCAGGCTGCAAGGCTGCAGTCGGCTGCTGTTGTATCAATGTTTGACAGCGCGACAGCCCGACCTTGTAGTCAGTCGATGTCGGATGTGTTTAGCGATTCCGATATGATTTTGATTCTTTTGTTTGGAAGAGGAAGATGATGATGACTTTTTGTTGCTATATACCAGAAAAGAAGAAAGCTCACAATGCCTTTATTTAAAAATAGACCACATGACCAAAAATAGACAACACAATTTGATTTTGTACTCAGGTTTATTTTAGCCGATATCAAATCGATATTTGATATTTCGCCACGATATCTTAATCAATTTTTCCTCGTCGGCGGCTGAAAAACTCATTTTATTACAAAAACCACTTGTTATTACTATGCAGTTCAGCAACACTACTGGTTCGTGAGCGGTAGTGCAGTGTCCGGCCGCGGCACACAGCAGCGGCACTGGCGCCATGGCGACAGTAGCACCATGTTTCGTATGCATACCAATGGTATGCATTGGCACCAGTAGTGCAGTCTGCGGTTGCGGTCTGCAGTCTGCAGTCATGTTCGGAATTGTACCTTGTTGAATGTTGAACGCATTTGCAGTGTGTGTGATGTCTCTGCCAGGGGAATTTCTATCGAGACTAGAAAAAATCCTCCAGAGACAAAAGCCGAGCCAAATAAACCCGTCGACAAGCGACGGTCGATATTTATGTGGCTGATTAGGTGTGTAAGTAACTAGTGTCGATTTTCTATGTTAACAACCACTCTTTAAAAACCTATGACTAAAATAATTGTTAGTTAATGTAGTTATAGATGGCCCGGTTATTTTTATGCTTCCCCTTCTCCACTATTTGTTGTTTACTACTATGGCATTATAAATAGGCAAAATAAAACACATTTGAATGTCCACTTAGAATAGGGAGTCAATGGGCCCTTGCTGAGTTGGCCATGAAGACCCATTCTGTTCAGGGTTGGTCACACTCACGGGTCAACACCTATCCGACGGCCTCCACGCATGATGTGCGAGCCTGGGTAGGACTCTGGTCTTATGGTTAGTTTCCCCTGGGAATCAACCTTCTGGCGCTCCTGGACGGTCTGCGCACCGTGCGGCATAAGCCAATCGATTGCACACTCTGACTAACAGTCGGGGGAGTCTGGAAGCAGTACTGTTTCCTATAGAGCGGGGGTGGTTGCGGACCTTACGGCGACTGCTCTTGAAATGACCATCGGCTACCCGATCCTGGGTGAACAGCCGGGCAAAGGATGCCGTGGTCAGCGATAGATTCGGTATACACCGTGTCACCGCTTCGTAAGGGAGAGGACCGCGCAAGAGACCTCGAACTCGTAACCAATCGAGAGACTGGAGTAATCTGATCTCAATTGGAAGTAAGGGCGTGAAAGTAAGCCCGCTGGGTAACACTCCTGGCTATCTCGCGGTTAAGGCGTTGGACTCTTACGGATTTGTGGCGGAGCTAGACGGTGGACTGTTTTTGTCCTAAGTCTTCTACGCTCACTCCAGGGAGATAGAACGACTAATCGTTAAAACTTCCTGAGGTGACGGGCTCGCCCGCTGTTGTCCACTTAGAATTCTCTAGTTATCCACTTAGAATTATATAATATAATTGATGTGTTAACTTTTAAGTATAATGTCTTTATTACATTGTAATTATATTAGTTGATTACTATCAGTGAGAGGTATAAAGCTGTTCATTTCTAACTAGGAACTCCAATTTTTTCGGAAAAGACATTAACCCTTGGAGTAAATGGGTATTTTCATGGCTGCATCGGTCTCTTTTGCAGGATTTTCGGCGACATCGACCTTAAAGTACTATAACTACGAAACTACTACACCAATCATAAAAAGAACAACTGCACAATGATTGCATTGAAATTTCGAATATAGAATATTGAAATATCATTTTGTAAAACAATTAGATAATTATGAATAAATATGAGAACGTCAAAGAAGTGAAAAAAACGCGGAACCAGATCTGGTCGTATCATACTCAAATAATTGTTTCACAACCAGATTTGGTCGTATCATACTCAACGGGTTAACTTTATTCTTAGCTCTTGTTCAATTTCCTTCCAATCGGTTTCTATATTAATTTTTCAGAAACCCTGCTTCACAGTTATAGGTTGTGACGAAAGGCGTTACAAATTTTATCGCTTGTTCTGCTAAAGCTATCAATGATAATCTCTCGAATATGTTTTTGAGTGCTGTGTAACATGACATTTCAATTAAAAAGTTGACATTTTATTCCGATAAATGTCGCATTCTATATGAATCCGATAAATCTCGGATTCTATATAGGTAAATTCCATAAATCTCGGATTCTATATAAATCCGATAAATGTCGGATTCTATATAAATTAAATAAATACCATGATCTCGCAAATGCAGTCACCCGGAACGGCTTCACTGTTCACCTTGACGCGGTGGAAGTTGGCGCTCGTGGCCTGCCAGCTAAATCTCTGTTTCATCTCCTTAAAGATCTTGGTCTTTCCAGAAAAATAATCAACTCTTTCCTAGAAAAAATATCTAAAACTGCGATTTGCGCATCTCAAATTCTATGGCTTCGATGTAAGGTGAACTCTCACATGTGGCAAGAGAGCTGTCCTAAACCTACCACAGCCGGTCGTTAGTCCGGAATCACTGCTCACCCCTCAGAACTATATAAAAAATAGTATTATGATGGGCCCGACTCCGGTCGGTGAATTCCATGGCAGCTCCATTTGTATTTTATTTACTGAAAATAAATTCCTTATCCACCCTTAATTGCTGCTGATTGAAGAAAAATGTTATTTAAGATTACTCTCTAGTCCTAGTAAATGTTCCGTGATAAGAGCTGAAGTATCGTTCGGCGATAAATGACATGCTATGCCGTTTGGTCATTTACGACCATGCAACCCTTTTTTTTTTTTTTCTTGGCCCGGTGTCGGGTTGCAACCCACTATTTGGGAAACGCTGGCTTATAATCTTCGTATAATCCTAATATAATTACATGGAAATTAAATTGAAGGTATGGATGGGTAGCGAACGGTTTTGTGCAGCTTGGGCCATAAGATCCATTGTGTACTCGGATGGGTCCAAGTTACGATTCAACACCTGTTCAGCAGCCTCCTCGAGTGGAAGGCTACCCCGGGAAATACTCTCACATCTCAGGCTTTACGGCCGGTGGATCGATTTCCCCTGGAGGTTTGCTTCCCCGCGCTACTGGATGGTTTGCGCACCGTTCGGTGATGCCAATCGGTTGTGTACTCTGACTAATTGCTGAAGGAGTCTGGGGACTATGGAAATATACTGTGTCTTAAGCAGCGGAGGTGGATGTTGACCTGCCGTCAACCACTCTCGAAATGACTACATGGCTACCTGATCCTGAATTCAGAGCCGGGCAAAAGATTCCATTGGTCCCCGATAGATTTAAACTGAATCGCCGCTGAATATACAGTAGGTAGAGGCAGTGCAAGCGACTTCGAACCCGTAATCAGTCGGGAGGTTCCAGGCGGAGATATCCTTTCAAAACTGGGGGCGAGGCTGCCTGCTGGGAAACTTTCCCGGCGCCTCGCCGTAAAGGCGTTGGCCTCTTTCGGGCATGTTGGCTTAGCTAGATGGTAGATTTCTGTTGTCTCTTAAGTCATCTACGCTCACCTCACGGGAGATAAAAGATCGCTATCGTTAAAACTTCCTGAGGTGACAGGTTCGCCCGTTGTAGTTAACAACTCATGTTGTAGGTATGGATGGTTCCTAATGGTTCCGTGCAGCTTGGATGGTGTTGGCCAAACTCTATGTTATCTGGCCTGCCCAACTCACGGTTTAACTCCCATCTGGTATCCTCCTTGCAGAGGGGCTCACCCTGTCAGGGCCGCTGTGAGCTTCCGCAGCTGTTATCCTGCAGTCGGAGGTGGTTGGGAATAGATGTGCGAATTCGGGGGAATACCTCAGGAGGAACTGGGCGGTCTGCTTACCAAGCTTTGTCAGCCATGCTTACGCATTCCGGCTAATACTTAGGGGGGTCTGGAGATGTAATTTCCTATGACAGCCGAGGGTAGTTGTCGACCTGACGTCTTCAACCCTTGAATCGATCGGTCGGCCACCCGATACTGAGTGACCATGGTGGGCAAAGGGCGCTTCGGTCTGCAAAATACTCATACTGAATAACTGCTTACGTCAGGTAGAGGCCGTGCAACCCACCTTGAACCCGTGACCAGACCAGTGGACGGAGAAATACGGCCAAATCTGGTAGTAAGGGCGTAATGTCATCCCACTGGTTTAACTTTCCATTGCCTCGCGGTAAGGCATTGGTCTCTTACGGGCGTGTTGGCGGAGCTAGACTGTGGACAGTGTTGTCCCTAAGTCTCTGTGTAATCACCCCACGGCTGAAAGAACAATTTATATCGTTATATCAGCCTGAGGCATCGGGTACTCCCGTTGCAGATGGCAGCTCTAAGCGTAGGCATGGATGTCAGAAGATAATCTTGCTAGACTACCGTTTTAATATTATCTACCCAGTTAATTGAGATGAACCTTTTTAATTGCTTTGTTGCAGAGTCACGAGACGATAAATTCGGACGCGGATCACGCGATCGCCGCTGAGAACTTGATGTTCCTGGCGCACGACATGATTGGCCATATCGGCTACGTCGATGCCGTTGGGAATACTGAAGAAGTGCAGCAGCAGCCGGAAGATGAAATTGAGTGCCAAGTGACGGAGGAAGTCATCACTGATGACTGGGTGGAACCAGGAGGGCAAGAGAGGTTTGTAATTAGTTTTTATTTTATTTTAATCAACAGGGCCGTCCCGCATTTTAGTGTAATTTAATAAGTACTAATGAGATTAGCGGCTTATGACACTATACATCACAATCCCCCCCCTAAGCTATACAACCTCACCAAGGACTACGAATTAACACTGATCTGTGCCACATTCCTACGTAATAGAAGCTTCTCTGTTCATCTTGGTGGGAAAACCAGCAGGTGGCGTCCACAAAATAACGGCCTACCCCAAGGCGACTACCTCACCACACGAACGACTACCTCACTCTCCCAGATCTGCGGCATTTTATCTCGGGAGAGGACACTGCCTCGAACGCTCAATGTCGCTCTATTAAAGAAGTTGGGAAACCACTCGAGAATACTCTAGAAGCAATGACTTGCTACTATTCTGACAATGTACTCGGACCTAACCCGAGTAAAACCCAGGTTTGCGCATTCCTCCTGAAAAACCACCAAGCAGTGAAAGGAAGAATCCTAGAGCACTGAAGCACTCAAATACCTGGGAGTGACCCTCGACCGTTCTCTAACTTCAAAGCCCATTGCCACAACACGAAACAGTAGGTGTATTCCAGAAATAGCATTGCAAGGAAACTAACTGGGAGTACATGGGGAGCCAACACAGCTATACTCAGAACCTCAGCTCTGGCTTATGCATCTCCGCAGCGGTATATGCTGTTCCAGTATGGAGTGGATCAACACATGCGAAAATGGTCGACACTGCTGTGAACGATGCTGCGAGAATTGTCTCCGGATGTCTCAATCCTATTCCCCTCGAAAAGATTTAAGATCGATGCCGGTCATCGGCATCGATCCCCTTGCAATACATAGTGATGTCATGACCGAAGACACCCACTGCATAGGCAAGAGCCACACTACAATCGCCTCAAATTGCAAAAGTCATTTTTGAGCATCACGCAACCACTTTAAGGCAGTCAATTTTTCGAACCGCATCAGTCAATGGAGGGCTTCACTTTGCGAGGATGTTAGCTAAAATAAAAAGTATTAGGGTCCCTGTATCACATGGCATAGTCTCAATAGTCTGAGGGCGGTTGTAGCAAGATGGTGAACCAATCGCTTCCGCTGGGGCTACAGGAAGAATCCAATATGCGACTGTGGAACGCTGCAGGATGACGACGACCTATCCTGCCAGCTGTTGGTAACCCCTATTATGCACCAGGGCCTAGAAGAGGCGAACGACAAAGCCATCCAGGCTGTATATTTTTGGAGAGCCGTGTTCTAACCTGACCAGGTCTCTTTAACGAACGAACGAATGAGATTAACATAGAATTTTACACAATTACATACTAGTTGAGTGCGGCGTCAACCCGACTTTCAAAACACAAAATGGAACAATGGCAGCCCTAAACGAACAGCAACTTAATGCAAAAGGCCAAATCGTGCAAAATTCTCAACAGAGCGCAAGACATTGGCAAAAAATCTGTAATGTCGGATCGGAGTATTCCCCAAGTATTGAAAAAAGAAGTCTACCTCCAAGCCCTACAAGATGCAAAAAGTGCAAGATGTAACATTGTTGTGTATAATAATAGAATACACATAATGTAGATAAGTAATACCATTGATTATATAGCGTATTAGATTGCTCAATATCGTACTACACTTTAGCAGCTAGGATCTTACAATGAAACACAACACATAGATGACACTCATAGTTCCAAATACTTGTAAATCTTCTGTTATGTTCAATATGGCGGCGTTCGAGGCATGACAACAGGTGAACACCCACCCCCGCTGCTTAAGAGATAGTATATTTCCATAGTCGCCAGACTCCTTCAGTAATTAGTCAGAGTGCACAACCGATTGGTATCACCGAACGGGGCACGAACCGAACTACCCTTGGCTGTCATAGGAAATTACATCTCCAGACCCCCCTGGTTATTAGCTGGAAAGCTTAAGCATGACTGACTAAGCCTGGTAAGCAGACCGCCCAGTTCTGCCTGAGGTATTCCCCCGAATTCGCACATCTATTCCCAACCACCTCCGACTGCAGGATAACAGCTGCGTAAGAAGCTCGCAGCTGTCCTGACAGGGTGAGCCTCTCTGCAAGGAGGATACCAGATGGGAGTTGAACCGTGAGTTGGGCAGGCCGCTTTCACGGCCTCTACCTACCGTATATTCACGGTGATCCAGTTTGAATTTATTGCGGACCAATGGAATCTTTTGCCCGGCTCTGAGTTCAGGATTAGGTAGCCATTTGGTCATTTCAAGAGTTGTTGACGACAGGTCAACATCCACCCCGGGTGCTTAAGAGAAAGTATATTTCCATAGTCCCCAGACTCCTTCAGCAATCAGTCAGAGTGCACAACTGATTGGCATCGCCGAATGGTGCACAAACCGTCCAGTAGCACCGGGAGACAATCCCCCAGGAGAAACCACTCCACCAGCCGTGAGGCCTGAGACTCGAGAGTCTTACCCGGGGTAGCCTTTCATACGAGGAGGCTACTGAATAGGAGTTGAATCCTGAGTTGGACCGATCCGAGAACACGATGGATCTTATGGCCCAAGCTGCTCGAAACCGTTTGCTACCTAACACCAGAAAGAGGACGGAGAAGTTTGGCCAAATTTGGTAGTGAGCACATGAGGCTGCGGTAAGGCGTTGGACTCTCACGGGCATGTTGGCATAGTTAGACGGTGCACTGTGTCGTTCCTGTCTCAGCACTCATCCCACGGTCAATATCGTTATACCTTCCTGGGGTAGCGGGTTCGCCGGTAGTAGTAGACAACTCCAAATTTAAGCTTTCTCAGTTATTGAGGAAGGTTTTGGGGTGAAATATTATTTTACTTTTTAAGCCGTCCCGCACAAACTTGATTGGGATTTCGAAGAGGACTGTCAGACCTTTGTTGGCGCGAGCCACTGAGAGGTTAATTTGTTCTGGCGGTACTTGATCCGTCCTTGATCTAAATTCTTCTGACTAATGTTTTCTGCTCTATAACCAAAACTAATTCTTTTTTCGTATATCTCAGGATTGAAGTACCAATGGAGCATTTGGTTGTGTCCGCGGTAGAAATGAACAATGAAGAAAACGACATAGATGTGCCGCTACCCACGGATCAAGTAAGAACCTGTTTTAGTTCCGGTTTCTAATGACTTTCTAGAGGTACAAGGTGGTGTTCACTTTTCAACAATAATTGTTATATACTTGTTCCACTTTATCTCTTTAGATATTATAACTCCTACGTACTTCTGTAAATGTACAATTTTCAAGTCGTAATATCGTTTAGCGATATGACGTTTAGCATATTATATCGAGTAAGAGGATTGTTCAGCCCCACTTGTATTACTGTAAAATTTTCCTCGATTAATTGAATGACTCATTTTTCATTCCATGCTTCGATCTGGTCGAGATTGTCTTGGATTGCATTTTCAGAAAAGGATTACTGAAGAACTTGGGTCAACGGCATAAAGGCTCGTTGTTGACCTAATAGAGCAAAATCTAATTCCATAATTGCTTTTAGGTCAGTTAGGAATATACCAAACGCAATAGGACCCAGCACTGACCCTTGGAAGACTCGACTGAGGACTTTATGCGGTTCAGAATGACATTCTCCAACTCTCACTGTGAAAGTCTTGCATCCACGCCGAATACAGATCATAATGTCGGCAACAATCGTTTCTCCCACCAGTTGTGAAGTTTTTGTGTGTAAAAGGATCTTCAGCTGCTGAAATTTATCTTGGGTTATGCCTAGTGTATCGACCCACAGTAATAAGTGAAGGAAAGTTTAAACAATGGGGTCGAAACTTTAAAAATTGCTGCACAAACTCGTCCGGTGTAAAAGAACCAAAATCTTGAATCTTCTTCTTGGTTAAGGCAGCAGTGTGAGGATGCACGGGGTCGTGGAGGAAAAAAATATCTTACAATTTTCCTCCACGACACTGTGCATCCTCACACTGCTGCTTTAACTAAGAAGAAGATTTAAGATTTTGGTTGGGAGCTTTGTAAACACCCTCTATCCTCTATATAGTCCCGACTTTGTACCTAGAGACTATTTCCTCTTCTTGCATTTGAAAAAGTGGCTTGGTGGACAACGGTTTGAAATTGATGAGGAACTTAAGACTCGTTCTACCGGTTTAATTCACAGGCGGAAAACTTCTATGCGGAAGGGTTATAGGAACTGGTGCAGCGAGACTAAAAATGCTTAGAACTGAATGGCACTGGAATACACCTCATAATTTTAACAACATTGATTTTTTAAACGAAAGTAATTTTAAACGATTAACATTTTATGTATAGATCTTCCCCTATACCAGCCTCTTCCATCATCTAAATTGAGTTTTATCATTAGGATCAATACACAGCGATGCGTCCGTGGCCGTGTGATTTCTGCTCGCGGCGTTTCCGCAAGAAAGCCGCCCTCGTCAACCACATGGTGGCGCATCAAAATGACCGACCGTACGGCTGCAATCTGTGTGGTATTCGCTACGTTCGCCGCGCCGATCTAATGAACCATCTCAAGATTCACGCTTACGTTCCCGAGGACCCAGACGATGTGACAAATGAATTTGGTAATATTTGATGATAATTACTTATATTATTATTATGATTATAGTATAAGACAACCCAAGCCAAACACTGCACGGGCAAGAACCACACCATAATCGCAAAAGTCATTTTTGAGCTGCACACAACCACTCCAAAGCAGTCAATCTTCGAACAGCATCAATGGAGGGTTTAACTTGGCGAGGACTTAACGGAAGAGATTGCACCGAAGTCATATCTCCCCTATACCATCTGGCGTAGTTTGAACAGACTGAGGTTGGGTGTGACAAGATGCCGAGCCAATCTCATCCGCTGGGGCTACACAGAGAAGCCATTATGCGACTGGAACGCTACAGGATGAAAACCAACTCCTATCCTACCCACAGTTATCAACACCCATCACACACCAAAACCTAAAAGAAGCGAACGACCTGCCCTAAGATTCTGACCTGCCCCGGGATTCTGAATACAATACGTCAACACTACTTGACATTGAATTCGATATCGTCGTCGATCCGTTGACTTGATTGATATTGTTTTAGAATCATCGGCATGATTCTTTTTTAGAATCATTGACTTGATTGATTCTGTATCATACTCATGCAGGTCTCTACGCTTTTGCCTGTCCTGCAGTGTACGTAGTTTTAACATTGAGACTCCTCTTAATTGGTGTACCTCGATTCCATTTGGATTTTTGTGAAACGTCTCTGCACTCTTTCCAGCAACTGAATATCCTTGACAAAATGCGGATTCCAAATTTGGAAACCAACCAAATTTGTACAAGAATTGGAGACTTTTGCATTCCTCCTCCAGTGCACTGAAAGGTAATGTTGTATGACTGGAAGTTGTATTCAAATGTCTGTCAGGATACACTTCCAGACCCAGCAACCATGCTCGCTGGAGCTGTTCAGATGATAGTTTAATCCCCTCTGCAGTAACAGTCCGTTCACTGAATGCCTTTCAGCATACACTTCCAGACCCCAGTAAGCTCGCTCGTTGAGGATAGCTCATGTCCCCTTAGTAGCAATACCCCTTGCACAGCTCAGACGAAGGACAGTACACTTATGCTACAACAAAGTGTTTGCTGTTATTCGCGAGGTAATTAGCCTCTCGGTGGCTCGTGCCAACAAGGGTCTGACAGTACCCTCCAAACCCCTAATACAGTTTGTGCGGGGATAGCTCTAAAGGGAAAAAACATTCCACTACTTCTCGATAATCGAGAAAGCTTCAGATTGAATTCTGGAGGTCGACTCTGTCTCTAAACAGTATAAATTCCATGAAAGTCTCGGATGAACAGCCCTCCGTCCAGATACAACTCTTTACTCACTATCTCGGACGATGGCCCTTATTACAAAAAAAAATAAACACCATGATCTCGCAAATGCCATCACCCTGTACGGATTCATTGTCCACCTTCACGCGGTGGAAGTTGGCGCTCTTGGCCTGCCAGACAAATCTCTGTTTCACCTCTAAAGATCTTGATCAATAATCCATCTTGGTTCTTGGTTGAAATAATCATCTTGATTGAAATAATCCACTCCTTCCTAAAAAAAATATCTAAAACCGCAATTTTGAAGGGGGTGTGAATGGGTGGTAAGATAAACGCTCACATGTGGCAATATAGCTGTCATAAACCTTCTACGCCGGTCGTTATTCCGGAGTCCGTCGTTAATCCGGAGTCCATCGCTCCTCCCCAGTTAAATGTTATAATACCATTATAATGGGCCCGACTCCGGTGAATTCCATGGCCACTCTGTTTGTATTTTATTTATATTAACATTCACCTAATGTAGGTTTTGTAAATTTTCAGCATATTAACTCAGGTGTTAAATTTCTAAAAGCTTTTTAAAATAAATATATCATTTAACGAAGGTTGCGGCAAGACTGAGAAAACTTGTGTATTACTTTAGGAGTTTGCGGAACATCTTAGATTTCAATACGCTTAGAAGTGTCTACTTTGCTGTCTGCGAGTCGGTTATTCGATATGGCATCGTAACTTGGGGCTGTACTGCAAAAACGCTTCTGGCCACCCTTTACAAAGCGCAAAAGGCTATACTGAGGGTTATCAATAAAAATCCCCAAACATATTCTTCCGATGACCTTTTCCGAGAGTATAGAGTGTTGAGTGTGAGAAAAATGTTTGTGCTGGTAACTCTCACTAAATTCCAGAGTGAGTTAGAAGAACAGAAAAAAGCCAGCAATCTCGTGTAACAAGAAAATTTTGCAATACCACTCACAAACAAATTTTGCAATACCACTCGGGAGATCCGCTTTTGGCCAATCCAGTTTCTCTTATCTTGCCCCCAAATTTTATAATCGCCTACCACCAAACATTAAAGACATTAAAATTTCATAAAAATTTAAAAATAGTTTGAGTACCTACCTCTTAAATTGTACAAATGCAGATATTGAACACATTATTAAATAATTGAATCTTTATAATAAAAACAGAATAGTATATGTAGTAATATTAATTGATGATTTCTAAATGTAATTTTATTTTAATTTTTGTGAATTTATTTTGTATATTATTAATACATATTAATACTTATTGATACATATATAAATATATATTAATTTTTATCATGTTTTAAAATAAAATAATATTGACAATTTTCATGACATTTTCTTATGAATTTTTATTAGGTAATTAAGATATTTCTGTTACATTAACCTTCCCCTTACTGAGCTTAAAAAAATACGCGTGTTCCGGTGCTGTGTAGTCAGTACACAAGCAAAAATGAGAGATTTAGAAGCGGAAAAATATGAATATCCATAGCAAATCGCTATAATTAATTATATTTGAAGTCAAAAACGATAATAATTGACGTTTAATACATGAAAAATGTCTGAAAACATGAAAAAACCATCGGCCTACAGCAACAAAACGGGCGCGGGGACGACTCGGAATGGAGATACTTACTGACGACTGACCAGTGTCGCGCTCGGGGTGTTCGTCGTTCGGTCGGTATATTACCAGGGATTTCAAACCTTTTAGAATATTTGTTTTGTGAAACAGAAAGATAGTAAGTGTATAGAAATAATATATTGAAGAACAAATCAAAACATTAGTAATTATATTATTTATAATTTTAAATCTAAGAGCAATAAACAAAATTACGAAAATTAACACAAAAAATAAGTAAGTAAAAAACATTACAACAGAAAGAGAAAAGCCAAATAAATTAGACAAGTATTTTTTTTCACAATTGCTGCAAAATCGTATTTGACAATCTATTAAAACTAAGAGCAATAAACAAAATTACGAAGATTAACACAAAAAAAACTAAGTAAAAAACATTACAACAGAAAGGGAAAGCCAAATAAATTAGACAAGTATTTTTTTCATAATTGCTGTGAAATCGTATTTTACAATCTATTAAAACTAAGAGCAATGAACAAAATTATGAAAATTAACACAAAAAACAAGTAAGTAAAAAAAATACAACAGAAATAGAAAAGCCAAATAAATTGGACAAGTATTTTTTTTTACAATTGCTGCAAAATCGTATTTTACAATCTATTAAAACTAAGAGCAATAAACAAAATTACTAAGAATAACGCAAAAAATAAGTAAGTAAAAAAAAATCTTACAGAAATACGAAAGCCAATAAATTAGACAGCTATTGTTTTTTCACAATTGCTGCAACAAAAGTATTTTTTTTCTTTTCTGTGGCTTGTACACACCGATTTTTGGCAAATGTGGCAAACTATTGTGCTTCTCTTTTTTGCATTGTACGGGCAGAATCTGCATGTTTTAGACGGTGCTCGCGACACTGATTTGCTTGTTGATTCACATGATCGATTTGCTATATTTTCATTTGTATCAGCAGTTACAGGTGACATTTGCTGATAATAGGATAGAACAGTGTCAAAAGCATCTTGGTGTTGTTTATGGAAATTAGTCGTATTATTTTTTCTTCTTATAATGTTGGGTTTAGCCAATTCTAGGCTAAGCTCCCTTATAAAGCATTTTCTTTTGCTTCTGTTATTTTTTTTCCACGCTGGATATTTTTCAATCCATAATAAGTATGTATTGAGAGCTGCGATGTCTAGCATTTCCATGAACAAGCGAAATGGCCATCTTCTTGTCGATCTTACGCATGAGTACTCAGCGGTCATTTTGTCACCTGTATCAACGGCACCTTTAGTTTTATTGTAATGTAGAATAATTTCTGGTTTTTTGGCTTCGGTTTGGCTAATTTCATTACCCAGAAATTGAGTTGATAGGAGCAAAACCGCTTTATTTTGCTGAGGCACATATGACACCAATGTTTTATTTGGAGTAAAACCAAACAGGCTACTATGCAATGGCCTTTCTTTAGACGGTAAAAACTCCTTGGGTATTTCCCTTTTATTTTTCCTTAGTGTGCCAGTTAGAGTCAGATTTTTAGACAGAAGATTGTCTGCCAATGGGACTGATGTAAAAAAATTATCTGTTGTTATGCCCCTGTTTGTGCCGTATTGAGGTTCCAACAATTCCATTACGACACGGCTGCCTTGATTTATTTCTCGTTTATTATTTATCATGCCAGTGTATACTTGCATGTTACATATATATGCTGTTTTAGCATCCGCTGCCACCCATATTTTTATGCCATACCTGGCTGGCTTGGACTTCATATATACCCGAAATGGGCAATTGCCTCTATACGCCGCCAAACGCTCATCCACGGTTATGTCAGTCGATGGAGAGTAATTCGATTTACATGCATCTACTAATTTACTATAAATTGATTTTATGGGCTCTAGTTTATCTAAAGATGCTTCATATCTCTCCGGCCTTGTCTCTCTATTGTCAAAACGGATCTGACTAAAAATGGTTATAAATCTGTCACGAGACATAGCTGCTGTGAAAAATGGCTGAGAGAATGGTTCTTCACTTGTCCACAACTCATTCAAACTTAGTTTTCTGGTACGGTTTCTGCCGGAAGCAAGCATTATACCAATAAAAGCATATATTTCGTCTTTGGATACCTGCTCGATCCTTTTCCCGGGTATACGTCCCAATTGACGATTTGTTTCTTCGCATATTTCTCTCACCATATCCTCGCTTATAAATAAAGCAAACATTCCTCTCATTGTGTTAGCATGTTTGCTACCATTTTTCAGGCCAGAAGTTTCGGTGACAATATTGCATTGCCGACGTCTCGAAGACGATTGTGGTAATAAACTCCATTCAAATCCATGTCTTGATACGAGTTTTTCTCCTTCGTCTTCACTTTCACTAGCCGAATTGGAGTCCGATTTTTCTGAATGTTCAACGAAATCTTCAGTGTCTGTTATGTCATCGTTCATTTCAAACTCCACATCACTATCATATTCTAGTTCTTGAACTATTTCTTTTTCAGTTAATTTTCTTCCAGTCATTCTTCCTAAAAATTGTAATATAACGTAATATAATATAAGAAAAACGTATATAATATAAGAAACAACGATAAACTGTAATATAACGTAATATAATATACACTTTTTACACTAATAATAATAGGTAGGTACCTATAATATAATGCCAATAGAATATTCACAAACATATAAAAGAGTACATACGTAATAATTGTTGAGAACCCCTGCGTAAGTTCGTCACTAGTGGAATTTTACTGCGCCGAGCGAACAACAACAACTGACAAGATGTATCCCTTGCGCTCGCTTTATAGCGACCTTGGTGAGAGTGAGACGTGATGAATAGCGTCGCACTCCCGCACGCTTCGAGCCCTGTACGTCCCACCCCACCACTGTTCAATGTTCATATGATGCAAACTGGCACACGCTAAAATTATTTCCGATTTTCACAAAATACCTTAGATGTGCCCAATAGGTACTGATTATTAGCAAAAATATTGTTTAATTTAATGGGTAAATGTATAACAGAGGATTACCTAAAATCTGAAACCCGAATTTACCATATTTACGGAGATATAAACGGTTATTAGAAGCAATGCGTACTAGATACACAGCACCGGCAAGGTAAGGTTAAGTATGATTTTGTTTATTTATATAAATATAATATAGGTTTCTTAGGATAATTAAAATAAATTGTCTACCCTGGAACAGGCGGCAGCCTAGTTAGGATAAGACTTTTGTATATTGAATGTACTCATAATTTGAACTCAATAAATAATTTGAAATTTAAAATAAGCTATTTGCTCCTTTAGTTATGACCGAGTTATCCTGTTCCCATTTTAGGTAACTGGTTATGGTTACACCAAGGTTCCATTCAGTGTGTAGGTATTTTTATAATTGCTTTTCCCGAGATAAAGGACTGTAAACTTGTTGGCTTTCAAATTTAGTAGCTGATTATTTTATTATTATTTGTATTAGTTTTCTCTGGAGGTTTCGCTCTAAAACAGCAGCTTTCTAGATATGGCTCTATCACTGTATTTTGCTTAGTTCGCAATGGAGATTGAGAAAGGTCAACTTGTCACGCTGACTATCTGCTTATTTATATATAGTAGAGCCCCTCTAATCCGTCACCTTTGGGATTGGGGGTTTGGTCAGAGGGCATAAAAGGTCGGATTATCAGAAAATACAGAAAAATAAAAAATCTCTCGATATATTGAATGGCAAGGGTTTGTTTCTTACCATTATATTCCAAAATAGCGGCAATAATCTGGTTCGATCACGGTCAGATCAACCGGAGCGGCGGACCAGCCAATGGCAGACGAGAGGGGTTCTACAGTATGTGTGTTTTTAATATTTTCAGATGATTACATTGATGTTCAAGAAAGCAAGCCGATTATTAGCCCTCGTAAGCGTAAAGGTGGACGCCGTAAAAAACATCGCTCGAGTGAAGAGGTAAATTTTTAATCCATTTTCTACTTTTCCAACCTGTAGACTTCTTTTTAGACAACTAGAGCTGTCAACTACGACGGGTGAATCCGTCACCTCAGGAAGTTTTAACGATATTAGATCGTTCTGTCTCCCGTGAGGTGAGCGCAGAAGACTTGGGACAAAAAACAATCCACAGTCTAGTTACACCACTCACCCGTCACAGGCCAACGCCTTAGGGTTAGGCACTGGGAAAGGTACCCAGCAGGCAGGCTCGCCCCCTGACTACCAGTTTCGATGGATATCTCCGTCTGGAATTAACCTTCAGGATACCTCCTGCCTCCTGACTGGTTACAGGATCGCGGTCACTTGTGCGGTCCTCTCCCTTACGTAGCGGTGATATGGTGTCTAGCGAATCTATCGCGGACCACGGCATCCTTTGCCCGGCTTATTCACCTAGGGTTGGGTGGCCGAAATCTCACTTCTGCGTGGAGGCCACCGGATGGGTGTTGACCCGTGAATTTGACCGATCTTATACAACTAGGTCTTAGTTGCCAAACTGTAACAGGGCCCATTAGCTCACTTTGCTTCTTTTTAGACAGCAATTGGGCCACTAAGATCTGCTCGTTTTCTTGGGTCGACTTAACTCACGGTTTAATTGCTATCCGGTAACCTCCTCGAAGAGGGTCGAACCTGGAAAGGACTCCGTTTTCCCCTGTTAATGCATGGTGGATCGGTTTCCTCTGGGGGATTTTTTTCAGGCGCTGGTGGGCAGTTCACGCATCGTGAGGCGTCAGCCAATCGACTGTGCACTCCGGCAATTAACTGGGGGGGGGGGGGGGGAGGGGGTATAGGTTAATGTAACGGCAATGCTCATACGTTTACTAATACGAGGGGATGGTTGCTGATTAGATGTCAGCTACTTCTTAAACGAACCATTGTGCACCCGATCTTGCATCAACAGACGTGCAAAGGTTGCCACGGTCTGCGATAAATTCGAACTGAATTACCGCTAGTAATAGCTAGAGGCCGCGCAAGCGACTTCGGACCCTTGACTAGACGGGAGGATGGAAAAATCCAGCCAATCTGGTAAAAAAGGCTCGAGGTCGGCCTGCTGGGCTCACTTCCCACTACCTCGCAATAAGGCCTTTGTCTCTTATGGGTGAGTTGGCATAGCTAGACGGTGGACTGTCTTGTCCGTAAGTCTCTACGTTCACCCCATGGTTAAAACATTTATTATATATCATTTTAACTTCCTGGGGTGACAGGTTCGCCGTCAACTGCAGCCTTCTTTTGAACCGGCTCTCTTATTTTGCTGACTAAAGTGACTGCATCCTCAAAAACTGCCACCATCAACTGGATTAATTGTGAAGGGATAGTAATTTTTTTAGGATCAAAATTTGAGCGGCAAAACGAGTGAAACAATTTTTTTATAAACATTTATTATTCGGCAGAATGGTAGAAATTCATTCTCGTATGCGGAAGAGGAGCCGCAGGGTTCGGCGCGAACACAGCAATACAGCCGCTCGGCGCTGTCCTCGAACGTGCAGGCGGCCATCTTGCCCCCGCCCCGGCCACAGCTGCTGCCCTCCGACCCGCGTAAGCCCTTCGTCTGCCAGCACTGCGGGGTCGGATTCGCCCGCGAAAAGGCGCTCGCCTCCCATTCCAGAGTAAGTTAAACACCCGTCGCGTAAAATAAGTCCCAACCGACCCGTCTCGGAACCAATTAATTGATCATATTGTTCGTTTGATTGTTTATTCTCTTTATTTGTGAAATTTGCAATGGGTGGATTTATTATCATATTGGCTTCAAAGGGGGGGAGGGTGAATGGTGGTAAGGTGAATGCTCACATGTTCCCCCACCCTTTCGGAAGGATATAGAGCACCTGGAAAGAGTCCAGAGAAAAACAACAAAGTTGGTGCTATCGCTGAGGAACAAACCATACGAAGTACGACTGAAAGAACTTCGCCTGACAGCATTAGAGGAACGTAGACAGCGAGGAGACCTAATAGAAAGCTACAAAATGCTTCACGGTTATTAGTGTGCCCAACCTCAAGAGCATGTATACCCTGAACACCAATAAGCAACTGCGTGGACACTCGTTGAAGCTAAATAAGACAATTGCATCATCGAACCCCAGGAAATATTTTTTGACAAATCGTGTGGTGGATGCTTGGAATGCGTTGCCAGAGGATGTGATCAGTGCTATCTCTGGCAATAGCTTTAAAAACAAACTGGACAGTTTTCTTAGTGCAAAACAGTCACAAGTTTGAAAACAAGTGCATGTGATATACACGCATCAGCCTTAAGCTGCTAGTGTATAATATAATAATAATAATAATAATAATGTGGCAAGACAGCTGTCTTAAACCTGCCACAGTTGGTCGTTAGTCCAGAATCTACTGCTCACCCCCCAGAAGTGTAATAATAGTATTATGATGGGCCCGACTTTGATCGGTGAATTCCACGGCAGCTCCGTTTGTATTTTATTTACTATGAAGTGTTTATATGCATGTGTGCGTGAAAATATGTGTGTCTTGTTATTTCATTCGATCGACAGAATTGAAATGCAATTCCGGTAATTTGATTAAATGGAAAATGGTGACCCAGCCGGGAATCGAACTCGGAACCTCACAATGTACGATCAGGCGACCTAACCACTATGCGACTGGGCCGTGTCATGATTAATAAATCTACTATTCTTATATGCGTGGATTCGGTTAGCTATTTCGTTCATGCTCAAAATCACATTAGCACCCATTGCTGTACCCATTGGAAACTACCAGACTTTGTGACAAGTTGTCTTTCTGGACAGAACAAGATATTTAAACAGACATAATAAACGCAAGCCTGTCTTTTCCTATTTTTTTTTATTTTATTTTTTTTCTTTTTCCTTATCCTCAATCAGTCTTGCGACTATAAAAGGATTTGTTGCCAGCATCAAACGTTGTGAAGATGGTGGCCAGTGCCACGATCTTCTCTTTACAGAAGCTGGGCTCTCTTCAGTCTCTGCAGCAGGTTTGTGGAATGAAGCAATTTAGCGAAGAGAGGGTTTGGCTGCAGTGCCTGGCGCTCGGCGTGCTTTACTTTCAGCCGTGCAATCTCTGCGGCTATTGTTGGCATGTTGAGATAGTCATGGATCTCCTCGTTCTTTGCGTACCAGGGCGCATTCACAATAGATCGCAGGATGCAATTTTGGACTCGCTGTAGGCAGAGTATGTTGCTCTTGCTGGCCACCCCCCATAACTGGATGCCATATGTGTTTCCCTATTAACATTTTAATTTGTCAAATATTTGTCATAATACAATAATCACAAGTCAGTATTATTATCATCATTATTAGATATTGGGCAGGCAGCTTAAGCTGATGATCCCACATTGTTTTTTGCTGACTATGTATATTCAAGTCTGTTTTTAAATTGATTCAAACTGGTTGAATATATTACTTCACTTGGCAAACTAAAGTCTGCAAATATTGATGAATATCTCGTGGTTGAGGATTGCGTTGCGAAGTACCGTGCGAGCGACTATCTTCTGTTGCTAGGCGTATTGAACTTGCGTATTTATATGCTTGCATCATCAGTAAAGGGGAAGCGGGGGGGGGGGGGGGGGGAGAGAGATCGATGGGCGTCTCGAAATTTCGTCCAACTAAAGAATTGGTCATAACTCCACAATGGATAGGGTTACACAATGATTTTTGCATCGTGGAGATCTTGATGATCTTAGAAAAATAATTAGTTAAGTGAATAGTTGTGGTCTGCGAAAAACAAATACAGTAGTATAGCGATACCCCGATCCAAATTTTTATTAGGAAATGATAGGCCGTAGAGATAGCTTAATTAGCAACATATTAGCCGCCATTTTCAGTCGCCGTTGTGGGGTCAGAGGTAGTCTAAATGGCGAAAAATTGCCTAACCTGGCAACACTGCACCACTGCAAGTAGGTACAGAGACATTTTGCTTTATTACTTTCCTGGCCCACCGACCGACCAGGAGGGAATGTATTGTGAACGCGCTAAAAAAACATTTCAACATGAAGACGGAAATATACATTTTGAGCCCCTCCAGATGGCTAAGACCATTTCCAGACTGAAGTCTGTCTGTGTGTATGTATCTATTTCTCCGCGATAGCACCTAAACGCCTAATCCCATTAAGCTTAAATTTGGTATGCAGGCATCATTTGGTCATAGCAAGAGTTCAAAAGATTGTGTATGAAATCAGTCCGCCAGGGTGCACTAGTCATATGTCAATCTTGAAATATTGGACTTAGAGACTTGAAATTTGGTCCACAGATGCCTTGTTTGGCCGAAATCACATTGTGAAATTTTGGTTGGATTATCTCATACACAAGCTGCACTAATAATATTTAAATTCCGCCATAGATTTTAAAGAAATATTAACGCTTTGGGCGGCGCAATTTGTTTCCTGGCTAAGGGCCAACAGATGGAATGGAATCCAATCGGATTCGTCCGCCGACTGAGGGCCTTATGGATTTTATTTATGAAATTAATATTCATATAAAATCAGTCCTTGGCTACTTGCTAGGAGAGTTTTGGGATGACACAACCGATTTTTTTTTATTTATACCCGAAATATGAAAACAGCTGTTTCCTACTAATCTAAAAAAATATAAATTAAATGCATCAGCAAATTAAATGGTCAGTGAGTCAAACAATGACACAATATACGGGTGAGGCTTAAGTCGCGCAACCCATAGTTCAAATGCGCAGCAAAAAAAAATGGTACGGAATTCGGAATTGCGCAAGTGGCAACACTGATCACTCTTATTCGAAATGAAAGAGAGCGGATATCGCTAGTACATGCTGTTGTTCTCTGTGACGGTTTATGTGTTAATAGTTCCAAAGTTCAAAAATGCTCAAATTTCACCGAATTTTCATTATCCGTGTTTATTTTTGCACAAACTCTTACCGCGAAGCTAAAAATGGATTTCAAACCGAATTTCAGGGAGTACCAGTTTCAAGCAATTCAACAATAAAGCTCCTGGTTGATAAATTCAATGAATTGGTGAAATGTGGCCGAAATATGGTTAATCGTACAGAGCGCTGACGCCGAGTGAGAGACGGCGGGGCATTTTAAACATTTATTGTAACTTTTTGATGTGTTTGTATGTGACTCGAAAAGTCAAAGGAATTTGTTTCCACTTGTTTTTGAATATTTGACAAAGTGGGTTGCGGGGCTTATATACTGGACCCTGTATTATATGAGGAAATATGCCTTGTGCCACCTAAAAAAAAAATATTGGAGTGTTGGGACAATCAACGTTTCGACTTATTTATTACTTATCAACCTTTATTCATTTACCTGTTTATCAATTTATATGTTATTTATCATTCATCAACCTATGTCTGATTTGTCATATTTTTTTATAATTGATAATTTGATCGACAGATTCACGGTGGGGATTCCCCTTTAGAATGCAGTGTTTGCGGAGAACTGTGTTGGAGCAGGGATGCACTCGCTCATCACATTAGACATCGTCACCCGCATCTCCCTGCAATGATGCTATCACCTAATAATGATGACAGTTAGTATTATATTATTATGATTGGCAATCTAGTATAGTCCTCGCTGATGTGTCATTACCTACTTATCCGAGAGAGAAAAACAGCAATGACAAAATGGGGATGCTCACTGCCATTTTCTCCCGCTGGAGAGCACAGCGGCCATGTTCTTGAAAGTTGTGAAGTGAGTGACGCACCGCTCATGTAAGCAGCTTCTAGAAACCAATCGCGGTTGGACTACTGCCGCAGTGCTGCCACATTTACTATGGACATAATGCTGTTAAAAACCGAAAACTCATCGCCATAGGTTAAAATATCTAATGCCTCCAATATTCAATTCAATACCTTCAATACAAATGGATCAGTGGCGGTTCTTTCATACAAGCCGAAAAGCCCGGCTTGCCGACTTTTCGGCTTATCTATTAAAAATCTTCTTAAACAATCGCTAAACTAATATATGAATTTACGAGCGCTTATTGCTATCTAGCGGGCACAGATCGCTCCACGCGACAAAACAGCTTATCAACGAAGCGCTCATCTCGCTCGCACACATGGGTTTGCAACGGGGCTTTCAAAATCAGTGGTCCTCTCTTTCTAACCTGTGGCAAATTACGCAAAACAATATAGGTAATATGTATCTATACGACTTTTGTATTGACTTTTAAGCCAGGCTTGCGTTATGGAAGTAGAATGCGAGCGACTTCCCTATTTAGTTCCGTTTCTTTTAAACAAGTGACAGAGCAGATTTTTTATTTATAATTTCAATTGATTTGTGGTTTTTATTGCCTGATAAACAATGGAGGAAATTGTCCCTTGTGGTGAGTTCTGTCTCATCTGTCACTTGATTTCATAAGTATATGTTAAATTCTGTCTAGCAGTAGCATGCCTTCAAGGTGCTTTATTGAATCTACGATGCAAGCAGTAAACTTCAAACTAAAGATTGAAGAGTAGAGGTACTACCGTTTTTACTATAAAAAGGGTAAAAAACACAAAAAGGGGTGTCGGTCTCGACGCAACTCAAATTGCGCCTGTCTGACGAGTTCATAGATAGAAATTCTTTATTGAACATTTTAAGAATAAAAATACATACATTCCCGGGCATTGTGCACATATTTGCTGCAATGACACACTCAGAGAACTTTTCTCCAGAAGTAAAGTTCTAGTCATGGGCACTCTGAATTTTCAGTCTATGAATGTGAATGCTGCATTTACAATAATAATGGAAAATTGAAGAAATTAAAGAAATAAATTAAAAAGTAATAAATGGAAAACAATTTGCCCTTATCCATTTTTCTCTAGTATTTACAGTTTCAGAGATTTATGGGCAAACGGACTGATAGACAGACTCACCATATAAGTCTTATTCTTAACCCTTCAAACCCCGCGACTTCGATATCGAAGTCAACTGAATGCGTCCAGGAAAAGTGATTTGATTGGGTTTTTCGTGTCATTCCGTATGCAGTTGTATTTTATTTAAATGCACGATGATAGAAATATCATCGTGCATAAAATACAACTGAATACGGAATGACATGAAAAACCCAATCAAATCACTTTTCCTGGACGCGTTCAATTGACTTCGATATCGAAGTCGCGGGGCTTGAAGGGTTAAATAAAAATTGTAAAACCCTAGAAATAGAAGAATTAATTGCCATTTTTTTTTCAAAACAGGTTTTTAACCCCACCCCAACACACAATATTCTCTGGCAAACGCCCAATTACAAGCAGTCAAGCAGCAAAAAGATCTTGGAATAATAACTAGTGATGGTCTCAAATGGGTAAAACTCATAGTTCCAGTTGCTAAAAGAGCCAACTCTATCTGCTAAATAAGGCTTTCTAACATCTGTCAATAGAGGTGTTTATAAAGATCTACAAGGCAACCTATTTTTAAGTATGGCTATCAGCTCTAGAACCCCTACTTATGCAAAGATGTAGATGTTCTGGAAAAGGTGCAGCGAAGGGCATCCAAAATGCCAGTAGGCCTGAAAAATAGGAATTATGAAGATCGCTTCGAATTACTTGTACTGACTACTCTCAAACAAAGAAGACAAAGAGGGGTCCTGATTGAGACATATAAAATTCTCACAAATTATTACGATGTACCTGGGCTTAAGAATATTTACAAATTCAAATATCTTCAAAATCACATCAATCAACTCAGTGATACAAAATTTTAGTCTAATCCTCTTAACCCTTCAGGCCTCGGCCCCTCAGCCGATTGACAAGTTGATGTCCCAAAAATTTTGTAAATATTAGTAAAAAAAAAATTAAGACACTGTCTCACCAAAGCATTAATTACTGCCAAACCACTATACCCATAATTAAAACGAAACATATTAACATAATAAAACATAATAAAATAAAACAAATTAAATTAAATTAAAATTAAGGTCGTCACGCTGAATCGTGTTGTGGCCGATATTGTCCAATTGGGGCTCTAGGGGTTAAGAAGGTTCTACGAGATAGTGGTAAAAATGTAAAATAAACTACCATTTAAAGTGTTTAGTGCAAGCACAAAGCTTACACTAATCACTTCAATAAATTTATAAGCAGACTACGGCCCGGTGGCATAGTGGTTAGGTCGCCTGATCTTACATTGTAAGGTCCCGGGTTCGATTCCCGGCTGGGTCACCATTTTCCGTTGGGATCTAATTAACGGAATTGCATTTTCAATTCTGTCGATGCAATAACAAGACACACACTTACACACATGTTGCACGCACACATACATATAACTCATAGTAGGGTTGGTTGTAAGAGATTGTCATATGACAATAAACCCGCCCATTGTGACATTTTCACAATAAAGAGTATAAACAAACAAACAAACAAACAAACGATTTATAGGTAAAAAAAATATGTTAGACTCAAGAACAATGTTACTGAAGTAGAATAAATTATATAGTATTGTATATTTCGCGATATACCCTGCTTCTTAATTAAAACCTTTTCAGAATTAATAATAATTTCAATAATTATCTTGTTTGTGCTTCTAGGTATAGAATCGGACTATTCAGCGGCGGATTCCGCCGGAGACGAAGAGGAGTCTGGTCGATCAAGGGGCGGTTATACTCGTGGACCTGAACTTTTCTGTCAGCATTGTGGAGCCGCTTTCCAGAGAGCCGATTTGCTCCGGCGTCACACGTTGGCCGCACACAGGTATTATATTTTTACCATTCTCCAACAGTCCAACAATCTATTTATCAACCAGGTTCTGGTCTAGCGTTATAGAGATATTGGCCACACAGTTTACATGCATGATCGACTTTTAAGAAGGCTTTCGATAGTTTGATAAAAAATGAGAATAGATAGCGAGCAAATCGAACGAGCGAAATTTTTATGAATGAGTTTGACGTTTCTCTTCTATGTATGATCTCTGCGTTTCAGCTGTTGTTGAGCGATTTTGTAACTTTACTCGAAACGTCCTTGTCAGAGTTGCTTTGCAAACTTTTTGGCGGTTTTAGAGTAAACAAAAACTTCTATATAGTTCACGCATGCTTTAGTAAGTAATGTTGCCAATTCTCTATCGCTAATAGTAAAAATTGAGATGAGTGAAATGTGTTTGTTATAAAATCGGCCGATACAATATATTATGTTTTGCTTCGCAAAAATCGTTTTTAAAGCGTAACTTTTCGATATGTTTCGAGATTTTAGCAAAGGGGATATAAAATCGCCCTGCAGTTGATTGTATAAGTTTTATAAGCATAGCCGGAGATAAGGCCCTCTGCCACAACTTCTCGCGCGCGTACCGCTCTATACTCAAACTGATACAGAGTGTAGCAACGCAAAACAACAAGCGCAAAGAAGCATTTCTCAAGTCCAAAGAGGAATCCCCTTTGACAAAAACCGTTTTAACTACAGTAAAAAGGTTTTGTCTGCCGCTAAGGGCACAATCCAAATCCCGGAAGAAATGGCCACGGAATACTTTTCGACCACTTATGAGGATCCAATGCGGCTCCATACGTACAGCCCTCCTCCGGGCATTAAACCTCCGCACCTGCCTACAGTAGCTTTCGCCTCTCAACCCCCATCTCTAGATGAGATTTTAAATCAAATAAAAAGGAAGCCGTCGGGCTCTACTCCAGGTCCCGATGGTATTCCCTATTTAGTGTATAAAAAGTGCCCCTGCCTTCTGCAATATTTAGGATCCATCTTCCGACATATATGGAATAGCGGTGTAGTCCCACAGAATTTCAGCCGAGCGACAGTCATCTTAATTCCGAAGGTCCCAGTTTGCACTGGACCAAAGGACGCACGGCCCATTGCTCTGACAGATACTGTGGCCAAAATCTTTTTTGGCATAGTCCACATGAGGATGAGCGAATTCATGCACTGGAACGAGTACTTGGAGTGTCAGTACAAAAAGGCTTCATGCGTGGCGTCTCAGGCTGCCTCAAGCACAATTCTCTCTTGGCTGCTGCCATTAAGGATGCGAGACAGCACGAACGCCAAATCAATGTATTCTGGCTCGACCTAGAGAATGCCTTTGGGTCAGTTCGGCACAGTCTTCTCCACTTTGCGCTCCGCTGGTACAACTTCCCACCTGTGGTGCGGGACATTGTAGCCTCCTACTACAACTGTCTGACGTTCCATGTCAAAACGCAAGAATGGACTACCTGCTCTATATCATATTCAATTGGACTGTTTCAGGGCTGTTGCCTCTCTCCGACGATATTCAATATCGTTTTCAATATACTGCTGGAAAGCCTGACCCAGTTCGACAAGAAGTGTGGTTACCGTTTTAAAACAGACGGCCAATACACTTCGTCGTGCCTCGCTTTTTCCGACGACCTAACTTTTATCACCAGGAGCCTTGGACTCACCCGCATAGACACAAAATTTACGTCCTATGACCCAAAATTGGTCTATAAGGACTTTATTATCTCCCTTATAGACCCAAATAACCACTTCAAATTTATTGGCAGGAAAATCACCTGCCAGGAAAAAGACCTCTCTGGCGACCATGTTATAGAACATTTCCATAGTTGCCTGGAAAAGATAGATGCATTGCTAATTTCTGGCCCTCGTAAGGCTTGGATCTATGACAACTATCTAACTTCACATTTGTCATGGCCCTTTCTTATTTACGATTTCACCAAAACCCAACTGTCTCGTCTGGATGTGCCCGTCTTTGTGTCCGTCTCTTTACCGCCCCGAGGGGCGTTTCGTTCTTTGCAGGATCCAGGGATTCCTCCCCCCCGTGGCTGCTCCGAGACCTGCCCACGGACAGTGCGCCTTCACTTTCATTGTTCTGGAGCGTCCTCTACCCCGCTTACCGGCTCCTAAATTTACGATATTGTTGTTTCTTTTCTCGTTAAATTTTGTAATATTTTGTAATTTTTTTATTTTTTTGTAAATACCTTTTATTTTTTGAATAAATGGGTTCTCGGGGCGGTACGAGGGGGGTGGTTTACCCTATTTCACCCCCTGCGCGTTTTACCCTTCTGGTACGCGCAGGGTTGTCGTAGCACGACATCCGGGGCAGACAAGACGACCCTCGTCGTTATAACTGCCCGGGCGGTGGGCGGGGTTTGCTGCCCTCACCTATCGCCTTGAAACTCTTTACTGTCTCGTCTGGATGCACTGGTGACAGCTAGTCTAAAATCCTGGTTGTCCTTAGCCAAACCAGCTGAACCCTCGACTCTCTTCAGGTCCAAACACAATTTTGGGCTAGCTCTAAAACTGCTCTCTCTGCTATACGCCAACTCCAGAATAACCAAAAATTCGATTCTTCGCAGTTTGACAGCTCATCAGCTGTCAAACTGCCACGCATGTATCGCTTTCTCATCTTTCCTGATTAACATCAGCATATAGGTAAACGTTTTACGAGTGCAGTTACCAAAAAAAAGCGAAAAAACCGCAGCGCAGGCGACTCGATCAAATCTAACCTCGAAAATTGACAGCTAGCGTTTGACAACTCGCTAACTGCTGGTTAGTGGCGCTAACCGGGCACCAGGGCTCAGTTAGGGAATTTAACTGCCGTTAGCTTAACAGAGCACGGCGCAAGCGGTTTCGAGTATTTAACTGTGGTTATACTCTTTAAGCACGGTTATCTATCTTAACCGAGTTTTGTGCAAGTCGCCTATAATAACTTAACATTCTTCAAGCAGACTACACAATAATAACCGTAAATATTAGCATTATTATTTAATAATAATAGGAACTTGTCACATGGAACAAAAGGTTTGTTAGATAGGAACTAAATAAGATCAAAGTATTTATGATAACATTATTCCGCACAGTTACTACATTGTCAACATTATGCGGACCTTAATAGTATTTTTGCGTTTCATGCAAAGATGCTTCGTCAATCTTTGAGCCTTTGACGGACACAAGTAAGAATTTTTGTGCACGATCGACGCGGAACGAGCAGGAGCTTCTACCTTGGACAACTTTTCCTACACTAACAAGAAAACTAAAATATAGTAATGTATTAACATGCCTTCGCAAAAAGTTATTTATACTAAACTTTCATTGAGCGGATACTTGATACTGTCGTAGGTCACTACTTAATTGGCGTATGACCGCAATTGCGTACCGCTTTGCACTGTTTTTAACCAATTAGGAAGGTAGAAAGAGCATCGAGAGCGGGAAAGTGTCTAAACTTGACTTTTGCAGGAAGGTGCGTCGTTGCGCAGACAAATGTTTAGTTATCTCGGGTTAATAAAACTCCTGTCTTTAAAATGTGGGAGTTAATGGGCCTTGCTGGGTTGGCCACGAAGACCCATTCTGTTCAGGGTTGGTCACACTCACGGGTCAACACCCATCCGACGGCCTCCACGCATGAAGTGCAAGCCTGGGTAGGACTCTGGCCTTAGTCATTTTCCTCTGGGAATCAAACTTTTGGCGCTCCTGGACGGTCTGCGCACCGTGCGGCGTAAGCCAATCGACTGTGCACTCTGACTAACAGTCGGGGGAGTCTGGAAGCAGTACTGTTTTCTTATAGAGCGGGGGTGGTTGCGGATCTTACGGCGACTGCTCTTGAAACGACCATCGGCCATCCGATCCTGGGTGAACAGCCGGGCAAAGGACGCTGTGGTCCGCGATAGATTCGGTATACACCGTTTCACCGCTTCGTAAGGGAGAGGACCGCGCAAGCGACCTCAAACTCGGAACCAATCGAGAGACCGGAGTAATCTGGTCATAATTGGAAGTAAGGGTGCGAGTGTCGGCCCGCCAGGTAACATCCCTGGCTATCTCGCGGTTAAGGCGTTGGCCTCTTACGGGCTTGTGACGTAGCTAGATGGTGGACTGTTTTTGTCCCAAGTCTTCTACGTTCACTCCAGGGAGATAGAACGACTAATCGTTAAAACTTCCTGAGGTGACGGGCTCGCCTTAAAAATGTAACATGTTGAAGTTTACCGTTAAGAGGGCTCCGAGCCTATGCCGCTAGACAAATGTAGGTAATTTACGCTTGCCGGCGCGGCGGCGGCCACGCAGGTGTGACTAAATCGCATACATTGATAACGCTGAACAGACGGTCACCCGCCAAAGCGATGTAATCCGCATTTTATAATTTTATTGCTCATAGCAAATTGCAAATAACAAAAACTGCAAATTGTGATAAAAGCAAATACTTTTGCACACGTATTTATTAGACCAAAATGGTCGATTTGACCCGCCGTTCCGACATATTTGGCCCAGCGGACTCAAAATAGCGGCCGTTTTTCAAGATGGTCGCTAATAAACCAAAATGATTTTTCTCATGCTGATTTTAATGACCCATGGGCCTTTTCGGCTATTTTGGGGTCGTATATTTCAAATATGGCAATAAAAATAACTTTAGTTAATTTTGAACAGGATTATAAACATTTTTAGCGAGTATTTACTTTCACGTTACCATTATGTTATACGCGTCTTCTTCGAGTATTTGCACACTGGAAAAGACGAATCTAAAGTCAAAACTGTCAAAAAAGTCAAACGAGAGAATTATTTTGTGTATGCTGTAAGTAATTTCTGAAATTTGCTACCCAGAAAACATGGAAAATTTGAACTACATAATATAGAATATGTGAATGGGTCTTTGACTTTGAATTTGTAGTCGCTGGCTCAAATATGACGACTACATGTGTTTTGAACAACCTTTGAACGTATTTTGAACCGATTTGAACATATTTGTACTTTTGGCCAGAAACTTTTGTACTCGGTGTCATCATCAGAACTTATAGGATCATGCTTAATGGATACACAGGATAATGCTTAAAACAATTATAACATTGTTATTCTCATCAGTACGAGGATAAAATGTATGTCGAGAAGGATAAAAAAACAGTAATTATTATAGGTATAAATAGCTTCACCAAAACTTTAATTATTTCAAAAAGCAGTTACCTTTATAAATAAACTACTTCCGACGGAAAGAAGGTACAGATAGATTTCGCGGCTTAATGTGATGAATGCCACTTTTAAACAGTCTCGAAGAGGAGTTTTGTGGATTTCACTCTGTGCTCCCCGGGATTCGCCCGTTGGATGAACAATTGGAAAGTTCACGAGCACCTTTCTTCTTCGGACCGCAGACTGGTGACATTTGGCATCGGCCGTCGCGTTCCCCCCACGCCACAATCCGAGTAGCGATACCGAACCGGCGACATTAACTGGGACCGGTTTGGTGAAGTCCTCTGCGAGAATCTTGAGGCCTTTCCATCGCCTTCTTGTAGTACTGCAGAGGACTTGTGTGTCGCACTTAATGCGGCCATCGAGTCTTCCTGTGATGCCGTAGTAGGGCGGAAGAAACCCCGCGGTGGTTTCGCGGCCCCGTGGTGGTCTTCCGAACTCTGCGATAATTTTAAATTTAATATTTTAAATAATGTAACGTAGCGATTGAAAATTAATGTGATTGAAAATTGTTATTTTTGTGATGTGACGCAATGATGAGATGAAAATTTTCTGCTGATCGATCAAGGTGAACAATGTATGAGATGAAGTTAAAATAAAGAAAAATAAAGAAACTCAAGTTTCATTTTTTTTTAAACTCTCTATACTATTAAATATCTATGATATTGAACATTTTCAAAGCCTATTTGATTTTAAAATGTTTTTCAAAGGATTTTATTTTTCTATGGTTTTAAAATATTTCTAAGTATTCTGTAGTTTTGAATATTTTCAAAGACTATTTGACTTTAAAATGATTTTCAAATTATTTTATTTTTCTATGGTTTCAAAATATTTCAAAGTATTCTATAGTTTTGAATATTTTCAAAAACTATTAGATTTTAAAATGATTTTCAATTTTTTTAAATTTTCTATGGTTTCAAAATAAAGTATTCTATAGTTTTGAATATTTTCAAAGACTATTTGAATTTAAAATGATTTTTAAATTATTTAATTTTTCTATAATTTCAAAATATTTATAAGTATTCTATAGTATTGAATATTTTCAAAGACTATTTGATTTTAAAATTCCCGTGCTTTTTCTGGTTTAAATGACGTGTCGCAACCTTAAATCAGTGCATATCCTATCAATGCTCTTTTTAAGCTAAATATCTTACAGCCAACCACTTATTTTCAACTTACGAAAATGTTACATCTGCATGCCGAAATGTCCTTCGTTGCTCACTCCTGATGGCGAAACTGCTTTTCAAAATCAATATTCTACCTGTACATGGTTTATGCGTCTTTCAGTATTTTTTTATTGAATTTCAGGTTTTTCACGCAAATTAACTAAACTATTCGAGATTACAAGTTTCGAATAGTGGTCCCTTCAGAAAATATTTTCAATTGTTTTACGCTTATTGGAGTCGATCTATTTTACTTTCCTGACGACCTATCGGAAAGGAAAGTATTGTGATCGCGCTAAAAAAAAAATTTGAGATGAAGATGGGAATATATATTTTGAGACTCCCTGAGACGATTGAGACTATTTCCAGACCGATCTCTGTCTGTATGTATGTCTGTATGTCTGTATGTATGTATTCTTCCACGATAGCGCCCAGACGCTTAATCGGATTGAGCTGAAATTTGGTATATAAGCTTCTGTTAACTGTCGGAGGAACCCATTAGTTTTTGGAGTCCCTACGCCCTACGGTTGTGGTACCTCCCATACAAATTTGGGGTTCCCGGCGAAAAAATTGTTTCCACGATAGCGCCCAGACGCTTAATCTGTCTAAGTTAAAATTTGGCATAGAAGCTTCTGTTAACCATCGGAAGAACCTATTAGTTTTTGGGGTACTTACGACCAACGTTTGGGGTACCTGCCATACAAATTTGGGGAACCTTGATTACATCGTTCGTTTTTTCGCACCTCCCCGGATACTAGTCAGGAAAGTCTTGGGGTGACACAACCGATTTTTTTATATAATGAGCATCGTATCGATCGAATCTTGGGGTTTAAAACTATCTCATTTTCTTATATCTCGGACTGAAAACAACATCGCTTTCTCATGTCTTCAGACTGAAATTTCACGCTGATTCTATGGCGTTTCTCAAAAAACGAAATATGTTTTCTTACGCTTCCCCATTAACTAAAATACATGTAGAGTATTATAATAAGTTATAACAAAGATGGCATAAACATCCATTAATAAAAACAAATATAAAAAATAAAATACTTACTGCTGTTTGCTTTCTCGTGACGATGCGTGACGACGCGGCACAGCGGTGTAGAAGAATAAAATATTACGTGAGCGGGAACTGATAAGAGCTAACCGAAAAAGACGTGCTCCCGCTTCGAATAGCAGCAGGGAAGTGAATCTATTTCATAGCGCGCCTGTGTATTTATTAACGCGGCCGGCCCATACAAAAAATGTATGGAGAATCTGATACCTGATTTTCTGGGATTTATTGTATAAAATCCTATTACAATCATTGAAATTTAAATAGCTTATAGTGAAGATATGTCATTTAACTTTCTTTTATAATAATTTGTAATTCAAATTAGTTATTATTTTCCCAGTGAGGACTAAAACCCCGCGCCCATTTTTGTATATTTTCTCGTGTGTTTTTATAAAAAACTACGCAAACTATTGCCAAATTTATTAGCTCACCTTATAAATGACTTATTGATAAAAACGAGTGTTTTTTGTCACTGCTTTTATTAGCGTAGTTTTAGCGGAATAACTAAAACGCTAGACCCTAATTTGAGAAATTTCGTGCAGCACCCTCTTAAATCGTGCAAGAACTTATGCAATCAGTTG
This sequence comes from Micropterix aruncella, assembly GCA_944548615.1. Taxonomy (NCBI): domain Eukaryota; kingdom Metazoa; phylum Arthropoda; class Insecta; order Lepidoptera; family Micropterigidae; genus Micropterix; species Micropterix aruncella. The sequence goes on from OX155958.1 coordinate 5,060,877, forward strand.
ATACATATTTTAAATTAAGTTTATGTTGTTTCTCAGTTATAAACAAGAGCCGATTGACCCACCGAGTCCCACAGAAGAGGATGCTGCCTGGGGTGATATGCATAATTGCGGAGTTTGCGGAGAAGGATTTAGGGATGCTCTTGATCTTCTTGCGCATGCCGAGAGCCACGCACGTACAAACATGTATAGGTTAGATCATTGCATTATTTTCTGATCCTTGATAATGATGATGAAATGGAGGGGATAGCCAATAACTTGTATACTCACAGTTAGTCCTACATTTAAAGTCATTGTGTCTTTTCTCCACCTATATCTAGTAATGGCCAAACTACGACCTGCCGAGCAACTTCGACCTGCTAATCGGTCCAACCTGGCCCAAATCACAGATATTTCCAACATCAGATAGATATTTCTACATTAGGGAGTTATAATGACATCAGGCCATTCTGTCTCCGATAGAGTAAACGTATTCTGTCTCCCATGAGCCAACAGCCCATAAGAGTCCAACGCCAAACCGCGAGGCACTGGGTAGTGCAATCCAGCGGGCTATCCTCACGCCGTTACTACCAGATTTGATTTAATTTCTCCATGCTCTAGTTAGGTCACAGATTTGAGGTCGCATGCGCGGCCTCTACCTGACGTTAGCAGAAATTAATAAATCAATTTTATTGCGGACCGAGGCACCTTTTGCCAACATCGGTTGGCCAACATCGTTTCTCAGGATAGACAACACCAGTTCAACAACTTAACTCACTGCTTAAGAAACGTACCTTTCCCGACCCCCCCACAGGTATTCGCCGGATTGCACAATCGATTGGCTAACACCGCACGGTGCGTAAAACGTCCAGTTGCGAATGAGGTGTTCCTCGAATTGAAACTGTCCATGTCAACTGTCTGCATATTCTATTGTAAGTTCGTTGCACTTTCAGCATAGCCTGTGGACTTATGTCGGCTGTCATAAGGCATGTATCATCCAACACGTGTGCATAGCAGACTTTCATGGTTTTGGCCACGTTGTTGACATATAGCAAATAGAGAATGGCAGCTAGAATAGCCATTGAGGGGCCCCATTTTTTATCATTTGCTCGTTACTTGCTTGTTTCAACTTTTACGTATTTGAACATAGGTATTTGAACACGGATAATATTGTCGCGCTATCCACTTTGTTGTAAATCGCTACTAAATGACGCTGCAGCACATCAACTTCTATACCATTCAAGCAATCGCCATGAACGCCACCCGGGCAACACCCGGGTAATATTCCACTAGTAACATACCTGAGCTAAACCTCCTCCACAAAAGCCCATTCACTCTGACCCAGGATCGACTACGGAAAAAAATTTCGGTAGAGAAATCCTATAAAATCCTAATCCCCACCAGGGAAGAATGGAAAAATCCGCAGTGGCTTCAAAGCCACAACGCAGACGCCTGGTTCACCGACGGCTCAGGAACAAATGGACGTTTTGGGGCAGCCGTGTACGGACCCAAAACCAACCACAGAATGAGCATCCCCCTTGGACAATACGCTACGGTTTTCCAAGCCGAGGTACTTGCCATATTGGAATGCATAAAACTACAAAGTCGACTTGAGGTAAAAAACAGACAAATCCTCATCTGCTCTGACAGCAGAGCAGCACTGGACGCTCTGGCTAAAGCCACCACAGAATCTTCTGTGGTCTGGGACTGCATGCACTCAACAAATTGGGAAAATCCAACAAAATCACCCTAATATGGGTGCCGGGTCACCAAGGCATACCCGGAAACGAAAAGGCCGACAGACTGGCAAAACTGGGCACACTGGATTGCCCAGTGGAGCCAGCTGTAGGGGTCCCCTTCGCTACAGGTAAGAAAATCATCAGGGACTGCTTGGAGCAGGAACATCGGGCTTCCTGGAAACAGAGTCAGGGATGTCGCCAGGCAAAAGCCATGATGGAGCAACCACTACAGAAGAAAACCAAGGCCCTACTTGACATGAGCAAGAAGAACCTTAGAACCACTATCGGTCTCCTCACCGGACACACGACCCTTAGAGCTCATCTATTCAACCTTGGCTTGACTGAGAGTAAGGATTGCCGAATATGTGGCGAGGAACCTGAAGACAGCATACACATTGTTGGCCGCTGTCCAGGGCTCGCCGCCAAAAGACACAGTTTACTGGGACGAGCCTTTCTCGAACCCAGCGATCTGCCCAACTTGAAGGTCAGTGACCTACTTGGACTGGTAAGAAGTACCGGGCTACTAGCTGACCATTGACCTAACCACACAGTGGGTAGTTACAAAAGACCTTACAGATCTAGGTGACATCAAGGGCTGGAAACAAGCCCCCCATTCCATCTACTACTACTACTACTACAATATATAATCAATGCTATTAGGTACATTTAGCGAGTGAAGAAAAGTAGATGTTGAGTTTTGATGAGATATGATTTCTTTCCATAGATGCTGGCGCTGTGGCTCCGTAGATCCTAGTCACTCTTGCTCCGTGGATGATGTCACAGGCGAAGATGGCATAGACGATGATCTCAGCGACGATGTTAGCAACATTGTCACCATTTCCTCCTCCTCTGCTGCTTTGGACTGTACCTACTGTGGCAAAATATTTAGAAGTAGGGCAAGGTGAGCATATTAAACTGTGTAGACTTGCGTTGTACTGGTCGCGTCAAACTTCTTGGTCTCTTGAGCACGTGCTAAGGTCACATTGATACGCATAAGGATGAACAAATATAGTGGTTATTTTCGCATTCTTAGTTGCTTGTATTGTCGACATTATTGCAAATTTGGTTCAATTTTTGAGAGATCAAGAAGATTGATGGAACCAGTAACTAGTTTTGTCCAATTTAGTAATATTTATTACAAAATGTATGTGAGCTCTGCGTTCGGGATGACGTCATTGGTTTTTTTTTCGTTCGCGATTACGAACGCACAGACTGGATTCCGAAACGAACGTCAAGAATTATTTCCGAACGGAAAATAAAAGAGTGTGTGCGCCATGTAGAACATTTTGAATGAAATATGTGCATTCGGGTGCCCGAATAAGGAAAACGAATTCGTAAATCGAATACGGAAACCGTGCGTGTGCGGCCGGCCTTAAAGTGATTTTGGCGATTTTAACAATGTCTGTTTTTGTTGAGCAAAGTAGTGCCATTAAATTTTGTTTGCAGAACGAAATTTCGGCTGCGGAAACGTTTCAGAATGCCGTCGGTGATTTGACTATGTTGCAGAAAAATGTTTTTTAGGGGGAAAAACAACTTCAAGGAAGGCAGAGAATGTGTTGATGACTTGGAACGCCCCGGACGACCATCAACATCAACTGATGAGCAACACGTCAATCAAATCAAAGAATTAGTGCTCAAAAATCGTTGATTGACTGTTAGAGACCTTACTGATATGGTTGGAATATCAGAAGGATCAGTGAAAACCATTTTGAAAGATGTTTGACCCTCAGACACGCCAAATCTCGATTAGTTCCAAAAACACTACATTTTTTGGAAACACAGCGTCGTGTTGAAGTGTGTAAAACGATGCTTTCTGACTATCAGGACAAAATGAAATGCATGATTACGGGAGATGAGACTTGGATCTATGCTTACGACCCGGAAACAACTGATTAATCAAGCAAATATCGTACCAAAAGTGAGGCAAGACCAAAAAGATCACGCCGAAGTCGATCAAAAATCAATGTCACGTTGACAGTTTTCTTCGATTATCATGGTGTGCAGTGGCGGATCCAGGGGGGGGGCTAAGGGGCTGAAGCCCCCCCAAAACATAAATAAACAAAACTTTCAGATTTGTTACTGAACTGTATATTAAAAATCTGTTAGTTCAGCTCAAAATTTAGAGACAGCTACAAAAAATGCTACATATCTAAGTAAAACACCCAGAATCAGCTGATTGAATTTTGCCATACTCTAATTATGAAAAATATAATTTAAAAAAAGTGAAAGAAGCAAAATATTACGCTGTACTTGGCGACGAAAAAATAGATGCTAGTTTTACAGAGCAACTGAGTATATGCACCAGGTACTTGGATAAACAAAAGAGCACAATACATGAAGAGTTCATGTGCTTTTTATCTGCAGTTGACTTGAGTGGTGCTGCTTTGAGCGATCACATTCTTCAAGAATTAAATCGAGCCGGCCTGCAGATTGAGAACTTGAGAGGTCAAGGTTATGATGGAGGTGCCAATATGTCTGGAAAATTGAATGGTGTACAAGCCCGCCTAAAGCAGGTCCAACCGCTTCCTGTTTACATGCATTATGCAACACACAAACTAAACTTGGCTATCTTGAAATCCTGTAGCTTGCCGAGTATTCGCATTATAATGGGTGTTGTAGGTAGTGTAACTAATTTTGTGCGAGAGTCAGCAAAAAGGTCGGAACTTATCAAACGAGCTATTCTCGAAAAACACCTGGAAGAGAAAAGAGTAAAATTAAAGGGCCTCAGTGACACACGTTGGCTTGAAAGGCATGATGCACTTCTTCAATTTAAAGAGCTGTTTGACTCTATTGTACAGTTCCTTGAGGAAATGGACAGAATATCTCCATCATTATAAAGTGCAGGACTTCTCGTATCAATTCTACGATTCGATTTCGTCTTATCTCTGACAGTAACCGCTGCTGTGTTTGAAATTACTGTATCACTCTCACGACAACTACAGGCTGTCGCTTTAGACCTCCACCTATGCTACGAGATGGTAGAAACGGTAATAAAAACACTGGAAAGGTACAAGGATATAACATTTGAAGAAAGTTTTTAAGAGTTGTGTCTTTTTGTAGAACCTCTGGACATTCCAATACAAGTACCTAGAATGGTAAAACGGTCACTTCAACTCTCAAATATGGAGGCCTCTGATGTAAAGGAATACTACAGCCAATAAAAAAATAATTTAAATCGTTATGTTATGTTTATTTTTCATATTATCAACAATTATGAATTATTATAAAAATAAATATATGTATCGTCTCCAGTGTTTAAAACAAAAGACTTTTCCCTTTTACTGCATAAATAGTTAAAGGATAATACGACATAGTTATGGAACCGCGACCATCTATACTAATCTATACTAATATTATAAAGAGGTAAAGTTTGCGACGTTGTAGGAAGTAATCTCTAAATCTACTATACCGATTTTGAAAATTCTTTTAGCAATAGAAAGCCACGTTATTTGTAAGTGTCATAGGCAATATATTAATCCGAAAAATGAAGACTTTTCATGGTAGTCGGATTTCCAAAGTAAGTCGGAAAAAACGGTCGAACGTAAATGTTTCTAACTAACGCTGTCTTAACGATGAGAGATATATGATTAAGTTCTAGAGAAAAGTTGTAGAGCTTGATAATGCCTACAAAAAAGTCAACGACAGCATATGTTTAACTTTTATATTTAAGTCACAAAAAGTAGTTTTTCTAATTAAAAAAATAATTTAAATCATTAGGTCAGGTTTTTATTTCACATTATCAACAATTATGAATTATTATTAAAATAAATAAATTTATCGTCTCAAGTGTTTAAAACAAAAGACTTTTCCCTTTTACTGCATAAATAGTTAAAGGATAATACGACATATGTAGGTATGGAACCGCGACCGTGTCGTCTATCTATACTAATATTATAAAGAGGTAAAGTTTGTGACGTTGTAGGAAGTAATCTCTGGATCTACTGAACCGATTTTGAACATTATTTTACCAATAGAAAGCCACGTTATTTGTGAGTGTTATAGGTTATATATTAATCGGAAAAATAAAAAGACTTTTTCGTGGTAGTCGGATTTCCAAAGTAAGTCGGAAAAAACGGTCGAACGAAAAGGTTTGTAACTAACGCTGCCTCAACGATGAGAGATATATGATTAAATTCTAGAGAAAAGTTGTAGAGCTTGATAATGCCTACAAAAAAGTCAGCGACAGCATATGTCTAACTTTTATATTTAAGTCACAAAAAATGGTATTCAAATTAAAAAAATAATTTAAATCGTTAGGTCATGTTTATTGGTTATATTATCAACGATTATGAATTATTATCAAAATAAGGAAATTTATCGTCTAAAGTGTTTAAAACAAAAGACTTTTCCCTTTTACTGTATATAATTTCACTTTTACTGCATAAATGGTTGAAGAGATAAGACACTCACAAATAAGACACTCACAAGAAGACACTCACAAATAACGGTAATATAGTCAAATTGGCATGCAAATAGATACATACATATGCAGTAAAAATATAACCCTTCTTTTGGCAGTCAGAAAATAAATCATAGCACTCAGTACTAGTGATGGGCGTGATTCTCAATTTTAAATCACGCAACAATCACGTTACTGGTATTTTTTCACGCGTGATAATAACTGCTACTCGTGATTTTCGTGATTGTACTGAAATGTACTGTGAAACGTTAAGTAACAAAGTTTCGTCAATGTGATAACTGATAACAGAAACGCGCATTATATTTGCTTAATATTTATTAGTAATTAGAAGAATTAGCGTTCAGAAAGATTATCTCTCTTGCTCTTTTGGTGCTAAGCCGAGTTCGTCTTTCTGAAATAATGTTATTTTATTGCTTTAACAAATCATGAGCAAACTCATTTACACGAACGATTACGACACGAGCGATAACAGTGTCCAAATTCATGCGACAACAGTGTCCAAATTCACGTTACGTACGAAATGAACGCGCCACTCATCAGTCATCGTCCAGCCGGCGCGGGCGTTCGCCCAGAACGAACGGCAAATCACTGATCCACTGATCGCCGATCACATCAAGAATGAACGAAACCAAATGAACGGTTCAATTAGGCGCTCACCGATCATCGTTCAGTGGCGCGCCGCGCGGTCGTTCGACGGCGTTCAGTGAGAACGGCCAATCACTGATCATATAATCACGCGTGATCGGTCGCGTCGTAGCGGCGCCGAGTGATGGCAACGCGGTGCTGTTCGTAGCCGTGATTCAAATAGCATGTTCTTTCAAATTCTCGTAACGCGTTCTTCGTGATTGCAAATATCACACGTTATTGTTATTGCTATTCGTGATCACACCCATCACTACTCAGTACTAACCAAACCACACTCATAATTTTATCACAAGTAAAAAGTTTTACCGCCCAACGAAGTGGGCACGGGTCAGCTAGTTTACTGATATAGCTATTAGCGAGACCGACACTCAGCCCCCCCCAAATATAAATCCTGGATCCGCCACTGATGGTGTGGTGCATTATAACCGCAAAATACTAATTTCCGTGTTTGGAAGAAACACGGTAGAAACTACCAAAACCCAAAAGAATCAAAGTAAAATTTTATGTAGGTTTTCTTTTTAATTAATATTATAATTTTTAGTTGTCATTCATTTATTTATTTATTTATCTTTTAATAAATATATCTCCATAATAGCAACATTAATGTCATCTGACAGCTGTTAAGGAAAATTTTTGGATGATTTCAAAAAGCAACAATAAACAACATTTTCGGAACAGAAAAAGGTTATAGAAAACCCTGAGAAGTAACCTTTAATGATAATTCGGGACACAAGCGCAAAAAAAGGAATTTCTGTTACAGCCCCAACCCAAGAGAAAAATCGGGGGAGAAAAACCAACGATTTTGATTGAATCGTCCCGATTCACCAGCTACTACGAGCTTTACGCCACTAGAACAACAACAACTCCTAACTTAACAAACCTTCTTCACGTTAACTATAATCAATTAATCCGTTCAGTAACAATAGCAGAGGCAAACTTTTACCAACTAAAACTTACACCCATTACTCTTATCACCAGAGTAAGAAAAGAAAATCAAGAAATTAAACCCAACACCAACATAACCAAAAAAAAACTTATGGAACTCCGACAACTTCCAACAACTAAGGAAGGATCAACTCATTGCGGATACCCGACTCCTACCGAAAACAACAATAACTCTGACGTTAAACCTCGACTAAACGTTTACTTACTAAGAGACTATAGTAGTTGTCATTTACTACCTTTCATACCAATCCCCATTCATTCATCCCGGACATGAGACATTCTTACAACAATAATGCTAGATAGAAATGCTAGCATGACTGACAAAACAAAATGATTTCAGCTATTGATACCACTTGGTACAATGCCTTTGTAAAGACAATTTAAAGGGCTCATTTTAGTTTCACCCAAGATAGACAATTTTTGTAATAGAATGTTAACGCGAAGAACTCCGATACTACTATTCTGAACTATTCGGATTTAGCTTAAAATCTTTAATATGCCAGGAACCTATATTCTTCCCTTTTGCATTTTCTAACTCGTACACCAACGCAGAGAGTTTTTTTATTATCTTACATTTTTCATATTTTGGGGCAAATTTGGAAATGTAATAATTCCCAGCATTACTTAGATAATAAGTCTTTTTATAGATCGTATCGCCTACTTGAAATTCCGCAGGACGGTGTTTTCGATCATAGTAAACTTTATTATGTGCATGTAATTTTAACAATTTTTGCCGCACTACATGAAAAATGTTAGATAATTCACTCAAATTTTGAGCGTAAGACAACCTACTACCAAAAATAACCTCTGCTTGAGATTCCGGCGCCTGAGCATAGAAAGAACCATTCATAATCGGTTCACGACCATGGACTAGGAAAAATGGACTGAACCCTGTTGATTCCGAGACTGCCGCGTTAATGGCCATCTGAACCTCAGAAAGATAAAGATCCCAGCTGCGATGATCGTCTTTTACACACAACGATAACGCAGTGACCACACTACGATTCTGACGCTCAGTTGGATTAACTTGAGGGCAATATTTCGGGTTTAAATATACTTTTGGAATTTTATATTTCGCAATCAGTTCAGTGAACTCCCTTCCGATAAACTGTTTTCCATTGTCTGAAATTAAATACTGCGGAACACCATAGCGAAGGAATACATTATGTTCAACGACATAACTTACAAGTTTACTGGTAGCACGTTTTAACGGAAAAAGTAAACAGTATTTGCTAAAACAATCTGTCACCACGAGAACATGCATATTTCTGTTCCTCGTCATCGGATAAGGACCCAACAGATCGACCGAGACCATTTGGAACGGGAAGGCACAGGACTTAGGATTTCCTAGCTGACCCAAAGGGGAAATATTCGAATGTTTGTATTGCTGACATGTTTCACATTTAGAAACAAAGTTAACTACGTCTCCGTGTAAATTAGGCCAAAAGTAACGAAGACAAAGACGACGGTGTGTCTTAAAAATTCCAAAATGCATAGCCAAATCAGACTCATGATTTTCTCGAATAAGCTTTTCTCTAAGCTGCAACGGAACAACTAACTTCCAATCGTAACAACTGGTGAGTTGATACTTGCTTTTAGAGTACCTAAACAATTCATGGTCCTTAATCTGGAAATTTGGATATCCAGCGGGATTTTCAGACACTGCCTTAAACAAATCGTTGTACCATGAGTCGGAAACAACAGACAGAGAGGAAACGGGAAGCAACCGAGATAACGTGTCGGGAACCACATTATCGACACCTTTCTTGTGGACGATCTCGAAATCAAAAGCAGATAGACGAATACCCCATCGAGCCAGACGGCCGGTAGGATTTTTTAAGCGCAAAAACCAACGTAAGCTGGCATGATCTGTAAAGATAGTGAATTTGGGACCGCCCTCCAAGTAACCGCGAAAATGCTCGACAGCATGAATAACACTTAGGGCTTCGCGTTCGGTAGCCGAATATCGCGTCTCAGCGGGTAAAAGTGTTCTACTCGTGAAAGCGATAGGATGATCGACGCCATCCACTTCCTGGGTTAAAACTCCGCCTAAACCGTACAACGATGCATCGCAATGAAGAGCGAACGGTTTTGAATAATCCGGACAGGCCAAAATCGGACTAGAAACTAAGGCCGATTTCAGTTTTTGAAATGCCTCTTCCGCCTCGGGCGTCCACTCATAAGGGGGAGCACCTTTGCGGGTACTTGTCAACCGAGATAAGGGAGCAGCAATACTAGAAAAATTTTTAATGAACCGACGATACCAACCGGCCATACCAAGAAAACTCTTTACCATTTTTGGAGAATTTGGAGTAGGAAAATCGAGAATACATTTTACCTTCTCGGGATCGGTATGTAGACCGTGAGAATCAACTACATACCCTAAATACTTCAATTCCTGACGGAAAAACTGACACTTCTTGAAATTTATAGAAAGGTTGGCATACAACAAGCGATCTAATACTTTGTTTAACAAAGTTATATGTTCTTCAAAAGTAGCAGATACAATAATTATGTCATCTAGGTAACAAAAAACTTTGTTTTCGAAGGAGGGATCGAACAATTTGTCAGCCAGCCTTTGCATGCACGCCGGCGAGTTTCTCAGGCCGAAGGCGCAAGATCTGAAGCAGAAGAATCCTCGACCAGGAACAGTGAAGCTACACTTCTCTCGTGAAGAAGGATCCAAAGGGATTTGCCAAAAGGCAGAGGATAAGTCGATAGAAGATAAATAATTTGCATCTCTCAAACTGTCCAAGATAGTTGTAATTCTCGGCAGGGGATACGCATCCGGTTTCGTAATAGAATTCAGCTTCCTGCTATCGAGACAGAAACGAAGAGTACCATCTGACTTTGGAACAAAAATTGTTGGATTATTCCAACCCCCCGAACTAGGTTCGACAACACCTAACTCTAACATCTTATCAACTTCTTCATTCAACAGCGCCAATCTAGCTGGAGACAAAGGATAGTAACGCTGTTTCACTGGAGGATGATCTCCAGTATCAATGACCTGGGACAACAAATTAGTACGACCGAGACCTTTGACTTCGGAAGAATTTTTTTTAAAATTATTGATCATTCTGTCTGCTAGCGATCGCTGGTCTCCAGTCAATGAAGCAAAAGGCCGCAAGGCCCTCACTTCATTGACTCGATGCCAAACAATTGCATCGCAGGACTCAAACTTGACAAATTTTAATATTTCCGGAGCCAACTCAAATTCTCGGACAAAATCTATTCCCAAAATAAGGGAAGTACCTATATCAGGAGCTACAACGGCTCGAATAACCTGGCAACGATTATTGAATTTAAAAGGAAGAAACATAGACCCAATCGTCTTAACCGAACTTGCATTAGCAGTGGATAAAGTCACCAACGGAGACTTATTAAGAGTAAAACCGATATCAACTAAATATTTATGTGAATCAGCACCCAAAATCGTTACACTCGATCCAGTGTCGAGTAATCCACAAACAGTTATATCACCAAGTGAAACTTCTAAGAAAGGGCGACGGTTATCCTTCTCATTTGCAAACAATATCGAGGCAGAATGTAGAAAATCCTCTATTCTGCCCCGCCTTTCGAGTTTTTTGGCTCTGAAACCGGGGAATTACCAGGCCGGTTATTCTTAGAACATTCCGGACAAGTGGCTACCGTGTAGTTAAACCTACCACAACGATAGCAATATTTAGAATAGCCATGATGAGTGCCACCGCGTGAACCACGCGAACTATTATTGGCTCCTTGGTTGTAATTACCAGAAGACGAATTAGCATAAGAAAAATCATTACGGGAAAAATTTCCACGATTAAAACCGCCACGATGAAAACCACCGCGATGAGAACCACCACGATTAAAACCACCACGATTGGATGGACCAGCAGAAGAAACGTTACACTCTTTTAACTTCTGTTCAACTTTCACTTCCTCCGTCGCACATTTGGTAGGAGACTCGTCGACCGCATAAACTGCTTTCGAGCCAGAAGGCTTGACCTTCGCTTGGGCAGGAGTGGCTGCATTAGATGCGTTGATACGCTGTTGTGCATTTTCAACTTTTTTTCCTAAACGCAGAAGTTCGTCGATTGAATTTATATCAACTAGCATGAAATGTCGTTGGTAAGAAATTGAGATATTTGAAAGGATAATTCCTAATTGTTCCTCGCCAGACAATGGCCTTGACAACCTGTTGAAATAGCCCAACATGACCGAAACAAAAATATGCATCCTCTCATCCGACTTTTGTTTACGTCCCCGTACAAATGACAAAACTTCAGCATCGTAATTTAAACTGCCAAAATCGGAGCGGAGTGCAGCAACTAACTGCTTCCAACTGGAAATGCTCGAAGCTCTAGCACGGTACCAACTAAGCGCTTGTTTCTGGAATAGTTCACAAGCCGATTTCAGCATCCTGGCATCCGAGATCTTCCGCGAAAACCTAATCTCATCCAATCGTTCTAAGAACTCGACCACACAGGAATCGCCGTCAAATGTAAAACCAAGATTTAAAGGTTTAAGAATGCGTTCGTCAGAAATGACAAAGTTATTGTCCAAAGGAACTGGTTTCGTATCAACATGCTGTATATACGGAGCTGACGTCACTTCAGAATTCCTGCCCAAAGGAACCACCTCAGGACTAAGCTTCTCACCCTCGTGCAATGAAGTAGAAGGTATCGGAACAACAGGATTTGGTAACGGGCTAGGCGAACGAACAATATCTAAATATTTTTCTAACAAAACGACAATTTCTAAAACTTCCTCCTTTAAATTGTCTAATAATTTTTTGGAGTCTGAATTAGCAGGATTTATACGTGAAACTCTATGAAAGATATGTGCAGTTTTAGTGCTAATTCGTTTATATAAAAGTTTCTGTTTGTTATTTATAAATTCTTCGATAAGTTCTTGAAGACACGAAAGTCTAATCGCACATTCCTGAAACTCGGAATCTGGATCTAAATCCGTTGAGGAAATTGATTCAGCTGGAAACTCCCTTAAGAGTGAATTAAATTGTTTTCTCATCGCTTCAACATTGGTTGGAGTGACCTCCCGAATCGTGAACTCATAATCGAGTTCTGCCTTTACTAAATGTGACGCAGCATAATACACTATCGCTGGAGACGCCATCATGTATATATATATTTTAAATCCCACCAAAAAAAATAAAAACCAAAATAAATAAAAAATAAAAAAAATAAAATGGAATAAACTGACTTTTTTACTGCTTGCGGCACCTCTGTTTTATTTGGCTGCTTACCTCACCAGGATAATTGCCTTCACATCTGGAAATTAACAAAAAAATAATTAGTATGATAAAATAAAATACTTAAACGGCAAGCGTAAAACTTTTTCGCGGAAACCGCCTTAAAATAAACAAACTGCTGCTAAGCAACGCCAAGTATTCAAACAATAATTAATATATTGCTTTTAAATCTAAGATTCTGACAAAAAAATATAGTAACCATAAAAAACGGCAAGTACAAAATACTTCTTCACGGTAACCGCTTTAAATTACAAAAAATGCTGTTAATGCCGACAAAACTGCAAGTACACAATACCGCTTAATTCAATGACAAAAGTTGCTTCTAAATACAAAAACAACAAGACGGTGCTTACAAGCCTCTTTCACGGTAATCGCTATGAATAAAAATTATATAAAAACAAAAAAAATGCTTCTAATTTTTTTTATACAATTTTTGAACAAAGTGCTTAAAAAATCGTGCTTCAATGGCTGAGGAAAAGAATACCCTAAAAGCCAAAATCCAATTTATAAGCCCCACGTTGGGCGCCAATTTTATAACCGCAAAATACTAATTTCCGTGTTTGGAAGAAACACGGTAGAAACTACCAAAACCCAAAAGAATCAAAGTAAAATTTTATGTAGGTTTTCTTTTTAATTAATATTATAATTTTTAGTTGTCATTCATTTATTTATTTATTTATCTTTTAATAAATATATCTCCATAATAGCAACATTAATGTCATCTGACAGCTGTTAAGGAAAATTTTTGGATGATTTCAAAAAGCAACAATAAACAACATTTTCGGAACAGAAAAAGGTTATAGAAAACCCTGAGAAGTAACCTTTAATGATAATTCGGGACACAAGCGCAAAAAAAGGAATTTCTGTTACAGCCCCAACCCAAGAGAAAAATCGGGGGAGAAAAACCAACGATTTTGATTGAATCGTCCCGATTCACCAGCTACTACGAGCTTTACGCCACTAGAACAACAACAACTCCTAACTTAACAAACCTTCTTCACGTTAACTATAATCAATTAATCCGTTCAGTAACAATAGCAGAGGCAAACTTTTACCAACTAAAACTTACACCCATTACTCTTATCACCAGAGTAAGAAAAGAAAATCAAGAAATTAAACCCAACACCAACATAACCAAAAAAAAACTTATGGAACTCCGACAACTTCCAACAACTAAGGAAGGATCAACTCATTGCGGATACCCGACTCCTACCGAAAACAACAATAACTCTGACGTTAAACCTCGACTAAACGTTTACTTACTAAGAGACTATAGTAGTTGTCATTTACTACCTTTCATACCAATCCCCATTCATTCATCCCGGACATGAGACATTCTTACAACAATAATGCTAGATAGAAATGCTAGCATGACTGACAAAACAAAATGATTTCAGCTATTGATACCACTTGGTACAATGCCTTTGTAAAGACAATTTAAAGGGCTCATTTTAGTTTCACCCAAGATAGACAATTTTTGTAATAGAATGTTAACGCGAAGAACTCCGATACTACTATTCTGAACTATTCGGATTTAGCTTAAAATCTTTAATATGCCAGGAACCTATATTCTTCCCTTTTGCATTTTCTAACTCGTACACCAACGCAGAGAGTTTTTTTATTATCTTACATTTTTCATATTTTGGGGCAAATTTGGAAATGTAATAATTCCCAGCATTACTTAGATAATAAGTCTTTTTATAGATCGTATCGCCTACTTGAAATTCCGCAGGACGGTGTTTTCGATCATAGTAAACTTTATTATGTGCATGTAATTTTAACAATTTTTGCCGCACTACATGAAAAATGTTAGATAATTCACTCAAATTTTGAGCGTAAGACAACCTACTACCAAAAATAACCTCTGCTTGAGATTCCGGCGCCTGAGCATAGAAAGAACCATTCATAATCGGTTCACGACCATGGACTAGGAAAAATGGACTGAACCCTGTTGATTCCGAGACTGCCGCGTTAATGGCCATCTGAACCTCAGAAAGATAAAGATCCCAGCTGCGATGATCGTCTTTTACACACAACGATAACGCAGTGACCACACTACGATTCTGACGCTCAGTTGGATTAACTTGAGGGCAATATTTCGGGTTTAAATATACTTTTGGAATTTTATATTTCGCAATCAGTTCAGTGAACTCCCTTCCGATAAACTGTTTTCCATTGTCTGAAATTAAATACTGCGGAACACCATAGCGAAGGAATACATTATGTTCAACGACATAACTTACAAGTTTACTGGTAGCACGTTTTAACGGAAAAAGTAAACAGTATTTGCTAAAACAATCTGTCACCACGAGAACATGCATATTTCTGTTCCTCGTCATCGGATAAGGACCCAACAGATCGACCGAGACCATTTGGAACGGGAAGGCACAGGACTTAGGATTTCCTAGCTGACCCAAAGGGGAAATATTCGAATGTTTGTATTGCTGACATGTTTCACATTTAGAAACAAAGTTAACTACGTCTCCGTGTAAATTAGGCCAAAAGTAACGAAGACAAAGACGACGGTGTGTCTTAAAAATTCCAAAATGCATAGCCAAATCAGACTCATGATTTTCTCGAATAAGCTTTTCTCTAAGCTGCAACGGAACAACTAACTTCCAATCGTAACAACTGGTGAGTTGATACTTGCTTTTAGAGTACCTAAACAATTCATGGTCCTTAATCTGGAAATTTGGATATCCAGCGGGATTTTCAGACACTGCCTTAAACAAATCGTTGTACCATGAGTCGGAAACAACAGACAGAGAGGAAACGGGAAGCAACCGAGATAACGTGTCGGGAACCACATTATCGACACCTTTCTTGTGGACGATCTCGAAATCAAAAGCAGATAGACGAATACCCCATCGAGCCAGACGGCCGGTAGGATTTTTTAAGCGCAAAAACCAACGTAAGCTGGCATGATCTGTAAAGATAGTGAATTTGGGACCGCCCTCCAAGTAACCGCGAAAATGCTCGACAGCATGAATAACACTTAGGGCTTCGCGTTCGGTAGCCGAATATCGCGTCTCAGCGGGTAAAAGTGTTCTACTCGTGAAAGCGATAGGATGATCGACGCCATCCACTTCCTGGGTTAAAACTCCGCCTAAACCGTACAACGATGCATCGCAATGAAGAGCGAACGGTTTTGAATAATCCGGACAGGCCAAAATCGGACTAGAAACTAAGGCCGATTTCAGTTTTTGAAATGCCTCTTCCGCCTCGGGCGTCCACTCATAAGGGGGAGCACCTTTGCGGGTACTTGTCAACCGAGATAAGGGAGCAGCAATACTAGAAAAATTTTTAATGAACCGACGATACCAACCGGCCATACCAAGAAAACTCTTTACCATTTTTGGAGAATTTGGAGTAGGAAAATCGAGAATACATTTTACCTTCTCGGGATCGGTATGTAGACCGTGAGAATCAACTACATACCCTAAATACTTCAATTCCTGACGGAAAAACTGACACTTCTTGAAATTTATAGAAAGGTTGGCATACAACAAGCGATCTAATACTTTGTTTAACAAAGTTATATGTTCTTCAAAAGTAGCAGATACAATAATTATGTCATCTAGGTAACAAAAAACTTTGTTTTCGAAGGAGGGATCGAACAATTTGTCAGCCAGCCTTTGCATGCACGCCGGCGAGTTTCTCAGGCCGAAGGCGCAAGATCTGAAGCAGAAGAATCCTCGACCAGGAACAGTGAAGCTACACTTCTCTCGTGAAGAAGGATCCAAAGGGATTTGCCAAAAGGCAGAGGATAAGTCGATAGAAGATAAATAATTTGCATCTCTCAAACTGTCCAAGATAGTTGTAATTCTCGGCAGGGGATACGCATCCGGTTTCGTAATAGAATTCAGCTTCCTGCTATCGAGACAGAAACGAAGAGTACCATCTGACTTTGGAACAAAAATTGTTGGATTATTCCAACCCCCCGAACTAGGTTCGACAACACCTAACTCTAACATCTTATCAACTTCTTCATTCAACAGCGCCAATCTAGCTGGAGACAAAGGATAGTAACGCTGTTTCACTGGAGGATGATCTCCAGTATCAATGACCTGGGACAACAAATTAGTACGACCGAGACCTTTGACTTCGGAAGAAATTTTTTTAAAATTATTGATCATTCTGTCTGCTAGCGATCGCTGGTCTCCAGTCAATGAAGCAAAAGGCCGCAAGGCCCTCACTTCATTGACTCGATGCCAAACAATTGCATCGCAGGACTCAAACTTGACAAATTTTAATATTTCCGGAGCCAACTCAAATTCTCGGACAAAATCTATTCCCAAAATGTCTTCAATTCCTTCCGCCCGACCAAACTGTCAACAAGGAATATTATTTGAGTGTTATACGTCATTTGCGTGAAGATATTCGCAAAAAGAGGCCGGATTTGTGGAAAGACAACTCTTGGTTTTTGCACTACGATAATGCGCCATCTCACACTGCACTCGTCCTCCGTGACCATTTCGCCAAAAACTCGACGCATATCGATCCACAACAACCATATTCGTCTGATTTGGCTCCGTGTGACTTCTGGCTACTCCCCAAACTCAAAAGACCACTCCGAGGACACCGTTTTGACGCGATTGAAGAGATTCAACAAGAATCGCTGCGCTTTCTGGAAGCCATAGCGGAAGGTGACTATTTGGCATGCATCGAGGATTGGAAAAGACGTTGTCATAAGTGCATTATATCGGGAGGGGATTACTTTGAAGGGGATGAAATAGATTTGGATGAATAAATAACGATTTTTCATTTTATAACAAAATTCACCTTAGTTTTCGCCCACAGAAGTATATAAATTTTATATTAATAAAGAATGTAAATTTGTCCACAGACTGAAAAGGCATATAGCGCTTCACCGCAGTCGCGGGACAACTTCCATGAGCTGTGCAACATGTGGGCAGAAGTTTTCAGATTCCCGATCGCTGGCCGCTCATCGAATCGCCCATCATCCTCAACATCACAACTCCGGCAACAAACAATTTCCCTGCAAAGAGTGCGGTATGTTACTATCTTTTCTCTTAAGTACCTACTTTCCAAAAAGACAGATGAGAAGGCCTCATTACGAACCCATGTCAAAACCTAAAAAACCTCACTAGAGGATAAAAGTACAGCCAGTTATTACCCAGAAAGACCTCAGAATCACTATATTGCACTATCGGTAAGACAAGGGTACATTTTTGACATAAATTTGGGTAATGACTTAAGTATGCCAAAATGCTTTTAACCCGTTGAGTGTGAGTCAACCAAATCTGGTCGCGAAACAATTATCCGTTGAGTACGAGTCGACCAAATCTGGTCGCGCGTTTTTTTCACTTCTTTGACGTTCTCATATTTATTCATAATTATCTAATTGTTTTACAAAATGATATTTCAATATTCTATATTCGAAATTTCAATGCAATCATTATGCAGTTGTTCTTTTTATGATTGGTGTAGTAGTTTCGTAGTTATAGTACTTTAAGTCGATGTCGCCGAAAATCCTGCAAAAGAGACAGATGCATCCATGAAAATACCCATTTACTCCAAGGGTTAAAATACCCTTTTATCTTGAGGGATAAATACACCCATTTAGATTTATTTTAAATACGCTAGAGGGCAACAGTGCTTTTGTCTTATTGGCGCCTTATTGCGACTATCTTGGATCAAATCTCATTGGTTAGTTTCACCGCTCCTGCAAGTGAAGTTAGTTATCAGCTGGGGCGTCAAAACCGTAAAAGTAAATATGCCCTGTAATGTTTTTTGATTCTGGGAGGACCTTATATATATTTTATTATGAAGTCTGGAGAAATAAAACCCCTTCAAGATTTGGAGGAACAAAGCCGTCCAAAAACTTGTGACTGTCTTTCCAATAAGTTTACAATTTTGTAGTCTTAAAAACAAATGAGTAGAGTATAGCACCATTAGGCTTTTCCTAGATGGGCCGTTTCATCTAGTTTTTTGATACCCTGTACACGAAACCAAATGCCTCGGGTTCAAATCCCCCTAGGGACAAATGTTCTAGTAATTAAAGTCGAGTCATTGATGTTTATATAAGTACTCATAATTCTATACCTGCAACATCACAATTTCAAAGGACAACTCAATACAGAAGCATAACATTTTATAACAGGTTACCAGATGAATTAAAAAATATACAAACATATACACTATTCAAAAAACTTACCAAGGAATTTTTACTGCAAAAATGTTTATATGGCACGGACTTTTAAAATTTTATATTCACAATTGATTGACTACTTGTTTATTTTATTTATTTTTTATTTTTTTTAACTTCCATTTTAATCCTATTCTGAACACTTCATTTTATAGACAATTTACTTACTGATTATGTAACATGATTTAGGAATTATTGCTTTTATTTTTATATTTTTACTCTGATTATTATTTGATGCTTTCCAAATTGGACTCCTTGATTATTATTATTATTATTGTTTTTTTTTATTTAAAGATTTATACTTTTTTATTTTTTTTATTTTTGGATTTGGTATTTCTATTTTTGATATTTCTAAATGATCTTTTTAATATTTAGACAATGTAATGGTTGATTTTGTATAGTTTATTGACTTTCAGATTTCTAACGTGATTTAATTTTATTTTTGCCAGATATATGATATGTTTAAAATATGAATATTATAAAAAATGTATTTATTAATTGTAAGTTCTATACCCTTACCGGGTTTTTTGGAATAAATAAACTTTGAACTTTGAACTTATTTAAGTATGTCTATTCGTTTGCTAGCATCCATAGTGCAAGCTATTTTGTTTTGTTTGCAGCTAGGCTAGCTTAGACGATTTATTTATTATTTAATTTATTCTTTACAATGAAATTTCTACATAAACATATTTTTTTTTAATTTTAGGCTCATTTTTGCAATGTATTTATATGCTGTCATTACACTGCATTACATTGTCATTACACTGCATATTGTCATTACACTTGTCATTACACTGCATATGAAATCAATCAGTCACACACATATTCCTAATTTGAGGGCATACCCACAATAAAGATGATCCAGTTCATTCAGTAATAGAAAATAGCATTAAGCAGGCTAAGAAAGCTGGATACGCTCTCCAGCTGAATATATGTCTTATCGAAATGTAAAAGCAGGACAACCAATTCTACAATTGCCCCGATGCCACCGATGCTACAATTGCCCCGAATGGTCTTCTATCTTCAAGAGAAACTACAAGCATCATCTGCGAGGACACAACTTTAAGCTGGAGAAAACACGATTCCACATGAATCCCAGGAAACATTTCCTGACTAACCGAATTGTGGACCAGTGGAGCAGTTTACCTGCTGGTAGTGTCAACATATTCAAAAATAGATTATTATTATTATTTATGGACAGGCAGCTTTGCTGATACGTCCAGATCAGATCTTGTAAAGCTAAACAATATTAACAATATAATGTAAACAGTATTAACAAGTTTTTAGGTATAAATCAAGTCTGTTTTTAAAGTGATTGACAGAGATTGCACTAATCACTTCAAATGGTAGTTTATTCCACATGTCCACCACTCTATTTGGCAGGACGTTCTTAAGAGGATTAGATTTAAATTTTGTACGGTTGAGTTTTTTGTTGTGACCTCGAAGATTTGTGTTGACGTTGAATTTGTAAATATTCTTCAGTGCAGGTACGTCGTAATAATGTGTTAGAATTTTATATGTCTCAATCAGGTCCCCTCTTTGTCTTCTTTGTTTGAGTGTAGTAATTCCAAGTAATTTCAAGCGATCTTCATAATTCCTATTCTTCAGGCCCACTGGCATTTTAGTTGGCCTTCGCTGTACCTTTTCCAGAATATCTACATCTTTACAAAAGTAGCCAGATCTGATAGCCATACTCAAGAATAGGTCTCACATATGCCTTGTAGATCTTGATAAAAACCTCTATTGACAGATGTTGGAAAGCCTTCCTTATTAGATAGAGAGTAGAGTTGGCTCTTTTAGCAATTGCAATTATGTGATTCTCCCATTTGAGATCATCAGTAATTGTTATTCCAAGATCTTTTTGTTGCTTGACTGCTTCTAGTTGGGCGCTTGCTTTCTTCACAATCCTTTGCTTCTAGATTAGACGGACACCTTAAACAGAAATTGTAATTGTACTCAGTTTTATATTCAGACATATCAGCAATTATGCTGCCTGTTTGTAAATGTAATAATAATAATAATAATTCACAGTTAAAGAAATGAACTTTGAGTTATCCTAATGTTGACCTAATGTCAGCTACTCTTGAAACGACCCGCTAGCCACCCGATCCCGAGTGGTAGACCGGCAAAGGAAGTCATGGTCCATGATAAATTCCAACTGAATTACCCTTAATATCAGCTAGAGGCCGCGGAAGCGACTTCGGACCTTTGACGAGACGGAAGGATGGAGAAATCTGGTAGGTGCGAGGCTGCCCGTTGTTCCACTTCCCAGTAACACACGGTAAGGCGTTGGACTCTCAGGGCCAAGTTGGCAAAGCTAGTGGGTGGACTGTTTCCTCCTTAAGTCTCTACGTTCACTCCAGGTTGAGAGAATGGTCAATATCATTATACCTTCCTAGTGTGGCGGATTTGCCCATTGCAGGTGGCAACTCCATAGTGTTCTTTTACCGCAATCAACGATAGACAATGCTATTCTACCAGGTCATTTTCGGAGGGCAGTATACGTTATTGTTAATAATTTATAAGACGGCACAATACTTTCGAACAATCAATATCATTATACCTTTCTGGGGTGGCAGGTTCACCCATTGTAGGTGACCAACTCCCCAGTGTGGTACTGGTTTTCTAAAAATCATTATCCTCCATACCAAACACTACAGGTGTGATTACGGCACGGGCATTTCTTTTAGTGCGTGAATCAGTACGACAAAATAAGCAACTTTTGATATTTTTTTTATAAAAGTGTGTTTGTTTTTTTTTCTCGGTCAAATTCGTAAAATGTATTATGTTTATTTTTGTTATTAAAGAAAAACTTTAGAAGCATTGAGCGCACCTTATAGCATTAGGTAATATATCGCATATAAACAATATTAGCGATATTTCACATACCACCAGTAGATAGCGCATCGTGCTCGTAGCTTTTTATAGTATTAAAAAAAACCTTTTATTTTTTTAAATTTTGTTTTTTTGTTTTTTTTTAATATCAAAAGTTGCATATTTTGTCCTACTGATTCACCCACTAAAAGAAATGCCCAAGCTGTAATCACACCCAGTATACGGGGTGTGGCAATTAAATTCCGAGAATTTAGTTGCGGCGTGCGAACCGGCAACACTAAATGACTGGCGCGCACGCGCCTAGTTAGATGGGTCCTTCCACTCAGTCGCAGTGAAGATTTCATGGCAATCGCATGTCTGGTTCGTTTTTTACGGGTGTTCTTCGGAGACAAGTTTTTTAACTCGGTCGCAGAAATGACTGACTTAGTTTTCAAGCAATGTTGACCCATTTTTTTTGTCATAACTTGTGAAAAACCTGCAATAATCCTACGAAAATTACGGCAGGTGTATGGAGATGAGTGTCTGTCACAATCAGTGTTTGAATGTGCAAAACGGTTCAAAAATGGTTGTGAATTGTTGAATGACGATCTGCGGTCAGCAGCGCCAATTCTCACACTCACAGACGCAAATGTCGTCTGCTGGGCTATTAAATATTATTATTTATTATTATTTATTCCTCGGCGGCGATTGGGGAGGGGGTCGCCCTCGCAGCCAATACGCTGCTGTCGGTGCCGCTGGATCTCCTACTCCATTCAAGATTCGCTTCCATTCTCGACGATTTTTTGCCACGTCTCGAGCATCCCTTGCCTATAATCGTTAATTTTTAAGGTCGTCTTTGATGTTATTTAGCCAGGTTTTCTTCGTTGCCGATTGCTGAATTCTTCATTCTGTCGGACGGTCTCGCCAAAGAAGTTTACGTGGCAAGCGATTATTGTTCATTCGGCAAACATGGCCGAACCATCGTAGTCGACGTATTTGTACTTCTTCGATCGTTGTTACTAGATCGCATCTTTCTCTAATGGTCTCGTTTCAAATTCGGTCGCAGTGTGAGACACCGAGAATCTGCCTCAAGCATCGCATTTGGAAGACTTTGAACTTTTTATTTTTATTAAATATAAATAAAGAAACAATTGGGAAGATGTTACAGGAAAATTTGAATGAACGAAAGCTCTGTGCGAAGATGGTGCCCAAAATCCTCACAATCCAATAACAATATTTGACACAAAAACAAGTATCCCAACTGACTCCACCCTAGGCCTTGGCCCCCTGTGTGACTTCTTCTTGTTCCATAAAATGAACTACCTCTTGATGACTTCTTCTTGTTCTCTAAATGAGTCACCTCAAAGGAACCCACCATGGCACCGTAGAGGCCGTCCAGGCGGCTGCGACCGTCGTCTTGAAAGGCCTTAATTTAGAGGACTATCAAGGCTGCTTTCAATCGTGGGAGAAACGTTGGTAACATTGTTCTGAGTTAGGAGGGGACTACTGTGAAAGTTGTTAATGAAGTTTGGTTGCTAACTCGATTTGCCTGTATTTTATTGACAAATCAAATCACTATTCTAAGAGCATTTCAAAAATCATTTGACCTCTAGAGCCCCAATTGGCCGATATCGGCCACAACACGATTCAGGCTGACGGCCCCATTTTAATTTTATTTTAATTTATTTTGTTTTATTTAATTATGTTTTATTATGTTAATGTGTTTTATTTTAATTATGGGTACAGTGGTTTGGCAGTAATTAATGTTTTGGTGAGACAGTGTATTCATAATTCAATTTTTTTACAAATTTTTACTAAAATTTTTTGGGACATCAACTTGTCAATCGGCTGAGGGGCCGAGGCCTGAAGGGTTAAAATACTAGTTGATTGATTGTTGCTTGTAATGAGCTGAGTAATAATCAATATAAATTATATCCGCAGGTAAAACTTTTGGATCGCGGAGTTCACAGCAGATTCATATTCGAATACACACCGGAGAGCGGCCGTATGGTTGCCGGTTTTGCTGGAAGGCTTTTGCTGATGGTGGCACGCTGAGAAAACACGAACGCATTCACACAGGTAAGGCAGCATTGCCACTTCATAGTAGACATGGTTGCCGCTTACAAAAATGTCAGTGGTAGCTCGCTGTAGTAGACATGGGCGCCGCTCACAAAAATGCCAGCGGTGGTTCGCTGTTACAATTCAACCGGCGGTGTGAAGTAGTAGTTTCAGAAGTATTTATTCCATTAGGTAATAATAATTGAAGGGATACGGAGAAGAACGATCAATGTCAAAATTAAATGTCTAAATTTGCAATTTCCGCATCTCAAATTCTATGGCTTCAAAGGGTGAGTGAATGGGTGGTAAGGTCACATGTGGCAAGAGCTGTCCTAAACCTACCACAGCCGGTCTTTAGTCCGGAATCCACTGCTCACCCCCAGACACTATATGATTTGCCCCGACCTCGGTGAGTGAATTTCATGGCAGCTCTGTTAGTATTTTATTTATTTGTTTTTTAAAATGACATTTTTTTTATGAGGTATGGATAACTTTAAGATAAATGGTATTTTCCAAACCTATTTGATTTATAGACAAAGATAAAATATATTTTTATCTCTCTCAAACAAACCCTGGCTGAAAGGTAATATTTTAAGTTAGTAAATTTTTAATATGAAATTACCAGAAAATTTAAAAATAAATAAAATACAAACGGAGATGCCGAGAAATTCACCGACATGTCGGTCCATCGTAATACTGATCCCGTATAGGATATCATTCTGGCATTAACCCCTTGAGTATGATACGACCAAATCTGGTTCTGAAACAATTATCCATTGAGTATGATACGACCAGATCTGGTTCCGCGTTTTTTTCACTTCTTTGACATTCTCATATTTATTCATAATTATCTAATTGTTTTACAAAATGATATTTCAATATTCTATATTCGAAATTTCAATGCAATCATTGTGCAGTTGTTCTTTTTATGATTGGTGTAGTAGTTTCGTAGTTATAGTACTTTAAGGTCGATGTCGCCGAAAATCCTGCAAAAGAGACAGATGCATCCATGAAAATACCCATTTACTCCAAGGGTTAAAGCCAATAGCGTGAGCCATACTATTGCTGTCGTAATCTCCCCGCAAGCGAGACTTCTTCAAGTCCACATCGCTCACGGTTGTACTGCCATACCCCAGACCAGTGCCATTCTGGCTGATTCCAGCAAGGAACTTTTTGTAGAAGTCTACGCGGGCTTATAGATCGTTTGACTCACTTATTACGTGCTTCGATATTGCCGGATCCTTTGAATTGCATAGAATCGAATTTTTGGTTATTCTGGAGATCGCGTAGAGCAGAGAGGGCAGTTTTAGAGCTAGTCTAAAATTGTGTTTGGACCTAAAGAAGAGAATCGAGGGGTCAGCTGGTTTATCTAAGGACAACCAGGATTTTTAACTAGCTGTCACCAGTGCATCCAGATGGTACAGTTGGGCGGTGTCGACTACAACTGGCGAACCCGTCACCCCGTGGGATGAGCGTAGAAGACTTAGACAATGGACAGTGCACTATATAGCTCCGCCAATAGCCCGCGAGAGTCCAACCCTTACCGCCCGGCACTGGGTAGATAACCCAGCGGGCAAACCAAGCGCCCTCGCTACCAGTTATGGCCAGATTTCTCCAGCCTCCCGACTGGTTACAGGTTCGAAGTCACTTGCGCGGTCCTCTCCCTAGTGTAGCGGTGATTCGGTTTCTACCGAATGTATTGCGGACCACTGCATCCTTTGCCCGGCTGACCACCCGGTATCGGGTAGCCGAATGGTTGTTTCAAGAGCGGCTGCCATTAGCCAAACAACTGCCCCCGCTCTATAGGAAACAAAGCATTTCCAGACTCTCCCGACTATCGACTATCAGTCGGAATGCACGCTCGATTGCACACATGAGTCTTAGTGGCCAACTGCAACAGGGCCCATTAGATCCCATCCAGACGGGACAACTAGAGCTGTCGACTACAACTTTCGAATCCGTCACTTCAGGAAGTTTTAACGATATTAGATCGTTCTGTCTCCCGAGAGGATAGCGTAGAAGATTTGGGACGAAAACAGTCCACTGTCTAGTTACGCCACTCGCCCGAAGAAACCAAAGCCTTACCGTGAGATAACCAGGTTAATCAGACAGCGGGCCGACACTTGCGCCCCCACTTCCGGTTGCAACCGGATTATTTCGGTCTCCCGACAGGTCACAGCTTCCAGGTCGCTCGCGCGGTCCTCTCCATTTCGTAGTAGTGATTCGGTTTCTACCGAATCTAGGCATCCGTTGCCCGGCTGTTCATCCAGTATCGGCTATCCGAATAGTCATTTCGAGAGCATTTGCCGTAAGGTGAACGACTACCCCGCTCTATAGGAGACATTACTGTTTCCAGACTCCTCCACCTGTCGGTCAGAATGCACAGTCGATTGGCTTACGCCAAACGGTGCGCAAACCATCCAGGAGCGTCTGTAGGTTGATATTTGCCCTCAGCCTGCGCTCTGATTTTTGACCTAATATCAGAGCGCCCAAAACCACCCCCCGCTTTGTAGGATACCGTAAGCCGTTTTCGGTCTCCCTCGGTCGTTTGCCGGAGGGCACAGTCGATTAGCCGACGCCGCAAGAAACTCACCCGGGGGAAACCGAGCCACCCGCGTAGTCGAGGCCGCATCGGACGCTTCGGAGACGCGGCGCGGCGGTTGAAGCGCGGGTCGCGGTCGGGACGCCCGCCGGGAGAAGGAATGTGACGCGTGGCCGCTTGTCCGCAGGCGAGAAGCCGTACGCGTGCGCGGTGTGCCCGCGCGCGTTCAACCAGCGCGTGGTGCTGCGGGAGCACGTGCGCTCGCACCACGGCGGCGCGGAGGCCTGCGCCGTGTGCGGCCGCCGCTTCCCCGCCGGCGCCGACCTCGTGCGCCACCTCGTGCAGCACTGCGACGCCAACACCGCCCTCAACCGCCGGCCCCAGGTGACCCAACTTTTTTCTTTTTCGTTATCCATTTTATCTTTTTCAATTAAAATGTATTAGACGTGTAATTGAGATTCGATTATGATAATTCATTTGCGTTGAAAATTTTGTGTTTTTAAGTACTTCTTTGAGGGTATCAAATTAATGGCGGTCCTTAATGTGATTTTAAAAAAAAATATATACAAAAAAAATTAAAGCAGAAAAACGACGTTGACATATATCATTATCGCTAGGGAATTTGTTCGAGTTTTAGATTTAACCCCTCATCTTGCGAAGTCGAAATTCGGCCGTCCCTTTTGTTTTGTTAGTTTGGCGCGTAAAATTGGCGAGAGTCGATGGCCTTGAGGAAAACGATCATAAGTTATAAACCACTATACGGATCATAAAAAGAATATCGGAACTGTAAAATGACCGCGTTGAAATTTGAAATATAAAACATTAAAACTTTATCTCGTAAAACAATTAAGATAATAATGAATAAATATTACAAAGTTGGCGAACTGAAAAAACTCGCCTATAAAATCATTTCGATGTTTTTATCACAAAATACGGAAAATATGCAAAAATTGTAAATACAGTTATGTTCTTTATTAAATGCTTTACCAAAGCTATTATTTTGTTTTACTTATTTGCATACAAAAATATTTAGTTATTCAGCAAAGAAAAATTTGATGTATTCTCAAAAAAAAAAAAAAAAAATTAATTTGTGACTACTTAGGGTCTTTTTTTATATGAAATTCTTTCAAAATAACTTTATTACTACATCACACTTCTTAGAAAATCACACCAGAACTTTCAGCTTTGTCTGATATTACAGAAAAATCTAAAGTTTTGAGAGCTAGCGTCCAAAACTTGATAATAAACTTTGAATGCTCATAATATAAAATTGGTTAGATTTTTTCAAATATATTTTCTCATTATATACTTATTATATGTCCAATAACTAATTATTATACTCCAAAGAGTCACATTTCGTCGAAAACCTATAGAAAATCGCACTCAAAATATGGTAATTCTCTCATAGTAATTATCAAAACAAATTTCTTTGCGCGAGTAATATTACGAAACAACTTATAATGTTCAAAATACGGCTTATTATGTGATTACTTAGGATGTAAATGAAGCAATACCTATTTTATTAGCGAATTAAAGCGATATTACGTCATATTTCGCGATATTTCGGGATATTTCATAAACATTACGAAACAGAAACGGCCATCTTTCCCCGGCGCGTATGTTGTCGCCGAAGCATTTTGCTTAAAAATACGTGAAAACAGCAAATGGACTATTTCAAATGACTAATGCTCATTCATAAACTACTTTAGAATGCAAATTACTCACTGTTCTCCAGTAAATGGCACAGAAACACTGAACAAACACCATTTTTATCACCCTCTTCGCGCGAGTAAACACGACCGCGAAAGTGACAGCCGATGACTGACGATGACGTCGTCGCCTCACTTTTTGAATCGGCCTTCGGTATTGCCAGATGGAAATCTTGAATTGGAGATATATTGGCCATATTGTAGCGCCCTCAGAAAGCGCATAGAGCCGCGTTTCGAATTGTGCATTTTTCGCAGCGGCGACCACTGCGTCCCGTAAGGGACGTTATGGAACTGGCGGGAGCCGACGTTGGTCCCGCAAGGGATGTTACGGAGCGACCGGGTTAACGAAGCACTCAGATTCTCAAAAAAAAAACTCCTTTCATTAGTTATTGTTTTATTATTTTTAAAAATAGGATAACCGTTACTGTAAAAAGTTAATATCATGAGTGCGTTTAGCTTTGGTAAAAAAAAGTAGAAACTGCACTCATAACGCACCGGCGTCCGCGGCTCCGGAGCCAGAAAAAAGAGGGTGCCAGTTTAGGCGGCCAGAGTCACCGCTCGGCGTCAGCGGCATTCGACCGGCTGCAAAGCTGGCTCCTGCGTCCGCACACATTCGAGCTGCGCGCGGCCAGTGGCTCCCATTTCGGACGCTCGTATCGTTCGCACGAGGCTACCGGCTCCCGGAGCCGGCGGAGCCCGGCCGCCCACCGCGTGTGTGCACCGTCGTGCGTTCTCTAGCAACGTTTTGACTCCGCAGCCGCGGACGCCGGTGCGTTGTGAGCCTAACAGTACGCGGGGCGTTTCAGGTGGGTCCGCGCAAGTACAAGAGGCGGCGGAAACTGAAGACGCTGGAGTCGGAGGCGGGTGCGGAGGCGGAGGCCGACGGCGAGGCGGAGGCGGGCGGCGGCGAGGCGGAAGCCGGCCGCCGTCCGCGCCGGGGCCGCCGGCCCTCGCGGCCCCCCGCCCCCCCCGCTCCGCCCGCCTCGCCGCCCGCCCCGCCGTCGCCCGATGACCGCCCCGCCGCGTCCGCCCCCGCCCCTCGCAACAAGGTTACTACCTCTTATATTATCCTACCCTCTTCCCCCAAACTGATCAATGAGCAATTTATAAGATGACACTGAATACTCTCAGCGTGCATTTCTTCAATTGACACTCCCGATGTTGCAAAGTGTGCATTCCGTCGTTCGGAAGTCATTCCACTTAAAGACCCGGACGCGCCTTTGATCTCGATCGTTCCGGCGACGCCAAAGGTTCTTTTGCGAGTCGGTTTTATGGCGGCGGATGGAGAATCGGTCGTTTTGATTATTTTCAATTCATTCTATGCCCGCTCACTTGCGATTGCGGTCGAATGAGACGCTTTGAGTATTTCCTGTTAAAATTACAGATAAAAGGTTTGCCTATTGGCAAAATAGATTTTATGGCAAATAGATAATTTGTAAGGTAGATTTTGTCATCTTGGTATATTATTTCAATAAAAAAAAGAACCCGGTGCAGTCAGTACGGTTTCCGAGAAGGATGAGGATTTCCTCCGGGAGGAGTGCGATTCTGTACCCGAGCGAGCGTGGAATGATCCACCGCTACTCGGTACCGTCTTTACCTTCGAACCTTTCGGCGTTCGCGCAGTCGTCCGTTCGAACCGAACGAGACAAATCTCGAGCGATCCGAGGAAGCACTTTGCGACGAACGGGATTAATGTTAACGTTTTCGGAGCGCGCATCGGAGGTTCGTTTCGATCGTACGTAACTCTGCGATAAAGTTACCGCGGCCGCGGTAAAGATCGATAGAGAAATTCGTCCGCTATAGCGGACTAGCTAAGCTATAGCTTAGAGTTATTTGTCATTGTGCGCGTGCGTTCGTCGGAATCCTTAGAGACGCGCAGGGTTAAGTTGGGGCGGCGAGCGGCGTCGCTCCCGCCGGGTATCGCTCGGGCTGAAAGGTATCGTCCGTTCGCAGAGGAGGCGCGGCGGGCCATCGGCGGAGGCGGAGGCGGCTCCGAGCCGCGCCAAGATGATCCACACGCGGCGGGCGGAGGGCGCGGGCGGCGCGGGGCGGCGCGCGGCCGAGCGGCCCGCGCCGCGCGCGCCGCGCCGCCGGCCGCCCGCCGACCCGGCAGCCGACCTGCGGGCCATCGCGGAGGGCCCCTTCCGCTGCGAGATGTGCTCGCTGTCCTTCCCGTCGCGCGACCGCCTGCTGCTGCACGTGCCGGTGCACATCTGACGCGCCGGCCGCTCCCGGCCCCGGCGCGCTTCTACTCTCCGCCGGAAACGCTAAAGGTCGACTTAAACTACGCAGCTGACCGCCGATCGAACCGCGACCGCGCCCGATGACCTCCCCTTATATTTAATGCGTCGCGTGCCGAGTGCCATAGTTTAAATGCGAGACGCGGAGTATTCCTTTTAATTATTTTGCGCGTTTCGTGCCACCTTTTAAACTCTATGCGGTTTCTTTGCGTCGATCGATTATTTCGTTTCGAGCGCGCTTCGTCTCGGACGGAAGCGAACACTCTTTTTTACTCGAATCATATTTTTCGAAAGCTTAAAATGATCATTTTTAAGATACTATATTTTTTGTACATATTGTGACATTGTTCATTTTATAATCGTACCAAATCGTAATTATATCGATAGTTGTATATCTTCGGGCGAAATAAACGGCGACGCGAGTGCGATTACTTTCTCCGTTTATTAGTTTCATCCGGAACGAATTAAAGGACTTTCGATGATACATTTTAAATTTTGTATTCTTCAAAAAATAGTAATATTTTTTCTACTCACAAATTTTCCGTTACTACTTATAAAATAATCGTTTCGGAATGTTTTCTCGTGTTGCCGTTGATTAAATTTGATTATATTACTTTAAGGTAAATTTTCGTGAAGATGTTTTTAGTCTAAGATTTTAGGATAATATTATATTAAACTATTACAACCATAAATTGTAAATATCGATTGACCCATTCTATTCGAGGAAAGAACGAGTACCTACCTATCGAATTCCCAAAAAACGACATACAAATCGACAGTCCCTATGTAATACACTCTGCTATCTCAAAGTTTTAAAGTATTTCAACTGTATATTACGCAACAGTAAATGGAATCCAATGGACAAAGTTCTCGCTGTTATTCGCGAGGTAATTAGTCTCTCAGTGGCTCGTGCCAACAAGGGTTTGACAGTATCCTCCAAACCCCCAATACAGTTTGTGCGGGATGGCTCTAAAGGCAAAAAACATTTAACTACAAAACCTTTCTCAATAATCGAGAAAGCTACAGATTGGATTCTGGAGGTTGATTCGGTCTCTAAGCAGTATAAATTCCCTGAAAGTCTCGGATGCACAGCCCTCCGTCCAGATATAACTCTTTACTCTCTATCTCGGAAGGTGGCTCTTATCGTAGAATTAACTGTTCCATGGGAATCAAATATCCCAAAAGACCACGAGTACAAATTAAATAAATACCATGATCTTGCAAATGCCGTAACCCGGAACGGCTTCACTGTTCACCTTCACGCGGTGGAAGTTGGCGCTCGTGGCCTGCCAGCTAAATCTCTATTTCACCTCTTTAAAGATCTTGGCCTTTCCAGAAAAATAATCAACTCTTTCTTAGAAAAATTATCTAAAACTGCGATTTGCGCATCTCAAATTCTATGGCTTCGAAGGGGGAGTGAATGGGTGGCAAGGTGAACGCTCACATGTGGCAAGACAGCTGTCCTAAACCTACCACAGCCGGTTCGTAAGTCCGGAATCCACTGCTCACCCCCCAGAAGTGTAAAAAAAATAGTATTATGATGGGCCCGACTCCGGTCGGTGAATTCCATGGCAGCTCCGTTTGTATTTATTTATTGTCTTCTTTTTGTAAGTTTTTTTTTCTTTCGTATATATGCATTTAAAAATAACAAATTGAGTAAATCGTTCTCCGACTCACTCTCAGAATCAGAAAACATATTGTACAGCGGTTGACACAATACTAATGCAGCTTCTGAGAAACGACAACAACTTCTGATACCATATATACGTTGCATATGTAGGACAATTATACATAATATGTGCCAGGTATACATTACATACGTGGGCTCGGTCTGTCTCTATTCTTAATCATTGAAAGAAAAAATATTATAAGGACAGAAAACCAAAGGATCAATTATGAGAAACTGAAAAACCTATACAAATAATGTAATGTGCAAGATGCACAGAAACGTGATTATTGCTACAGAAGATAGTACACACTGCTAATGGTATTACTTAATCCCCGAGAGGGAGGGGGGGGCTGCGGCCAAGGCTTACGCTGATTACGCAGGGAGGGGAGGGGGTGCCCTTCCTTTTTAGGTAATAAACTGGTCACAGTATGGCAATTTTTGTTGGTCTAAATCGTAGGTTTTCAACTTTATTTTGTCCACCGCCAACTATTAGAATATTTTTTATTCTAGAGCCCCCCATTTTTATTACTTACTTACTTACTTTTTCTTTGGGTCTTTTACTGCTCCCCTGAAAGTCTCAAACGACCACAAGGGGGCGTTATCGGCCACATTGAGAACCTACGGTCTAAACCACGGGTGGCCAACCTTTTCAGAGGCCGGGCCAAATTTTTGAAATAAGATTTCCCGCCGGGCCACACAACCAACTGTTTGTTGGCAATTCAAAAGCAAACCAGATAAAAGCAAAACAGAAAGAAACATACATATTTATTTATTACGCATAAAAAAAATATATTTTATAATGTTAGTGTGACGTCTGACTTTGCTTGGCAGAACTTAGTTCATTAATGTCGATCTCAAGTGAGGTCGTAGCTAGACGCAAACAGTTTTCCAAATGCTCATCGGTAATTCGGGTTCTCTCTTTGGATTTGATGTGCTTCATACGACTAAAAAGCTGTTCACACTCGTAAGTATTTCCGAATAGAGAAATCATAGCCAGAGCATGTTTGTAAATAGCCGGATATTTTTCCTTGTCAAAATAAGTTTTGTAGAACTCTTCTAAGCCAACCTGATGAAATTTCTCCTCACAACGTATTTCACAACTTTCCATTTGTAATGTTCCTGGCAATGAATTCACACCCAGCGAGTTCGTGACTCAGGATCGGCAGGCCGCCAGTTATCACTCGGCAGGCCGCAGGCGGCCCGCGGGCCGCGGGTCGGCCACCCTTGGTCTAAACCTTTGGGAAATGCTGCAGCGGTGTCCACTGCAGTCCACGCACCCGTCTGCGATTGAGCGGGCGGGCTGCTCCGCGCGGCGGCGGCTCGCCACGCACTGCAACTCTGTAGTAGCCGCTGCACGCTCCCATTCGTTTACGAATTAATTTCACACATTGTACATAAAATTAGGGAGAACGACCGAGAGACAGTTAGGTTAACGTTACCTAAAAGTTAAACACCGATTAAAAATAGTATGAAAAACTATTACAGGTCGGATCCAGAATCCGGTCAACGGGGAGAGATTCGAGCGAAGAGTTCTCGGGTCGGGGTCGAGGACTACCGAGTTCGGGTCGGGGGGAAATGGTAGATGGAAAAGACGGCAAAAATAGAAACGGGAGATTAGCGCGGAACATCTTGCGGCGGTTCAGGCACAGACCGCGTAGGCGGTCCCCGAAGAGAGCGGAGAGGCGGCGCAGAAGAGCGGCGGAAGGCGGTAGGCGGGAGCCCGCAGCGGAGAAGAGCGGCGGTAGGCGGGAGCCCGCAGCGGAGAAGAGCGGCGGTAGGCGGGAGCCCGCAGCGGAGAAGAGCGGCGGTAGGCGGGAGCCCGCAGCGGAGAAGAGCGGCGGTAGGCGGGAGCCCGCAGCGGAGAAGAGCGGCGGTAGGCGGGAGGCGGGAGCCCGCAGCGGAGAGGAGCGGCCGGGATAACGCGGCAAGCGGCGGGGTAGCCGAGGGCGAGGCTGATCTCGCTCATCTCTCCCGATAACCGGATGAAAAGAAGCCGGTGAAAACGTGCGGTGCGCTCTGCGGCTGGCTGCGGTCCCGCGACGAACGGGCGACGGACGTCCGCGATTCAGGACGAGGGTTCACAATTCTTCACATTTTCCACAAATGACCGCCGATTACGTCCGTCGACATGGGGGAGAAAGGTGGGTCAAAAATGTCGACGACCCCTAAGTTATTGTAGCGGTGTGTACGCCTTCCCGAATGATGGAATCCCGACAACTATCAGCTTTCCTTATTTTGTAAATAAGCAAATATTCACATTATGCTATATTTGCTATATTGCTACATTTCAATAGGCGACAAAGTCAATAGTACGGTCTTATCGTTTAATATAACTAACCATACCAAATTTAGTCACCGGAAGTTATATTACAATTTGTGCACATTTTTCGTATAAACGCTACTGAAAAATTACAATTTTGAAGATAGCAGGGTATACGTAGGGATTTTCGAAATATTACATTAGATTGTTGGCGGTATTTCCTTTCCCCCAGTGTTTACGATAATCTCTATGTGTACCTACATATTGTCAAATTATTTGTGACAGACTGTCTCAGATAAATAAAAACAGATTTTAATCGAATTGTAATGTTTCATTTTCGGCCAGCTCCCAACAAAAAGCTGACAGACAGTAGATACTAGTACAGTACGACCTCGGTTAACCGAACTAAAGGGTGGAAGCCATTTTAGATAACATAACCGTGAACATCTAATACTACAGTAATTATAGTACGTATTTTTCAAAGAGTTTGAAGGTCAAACGAATTCAAGAATCTTTTTGTAGGCTACACTTACACCTTTAAATTACATTTTTAGGATTACAGTACATCAATATACAGTATACTGTACTTAATAAGTATGTAGGGGAGGGGCGGGCCAGATGGATATAATAAGAACAAACTGATGTAAATATAACTAATCATTACATTAATCTTAAACCCTTAATCTAAAACAACCGTAACTTGATAATGTATCATTGGCAACATAGAAATTAGGTAATATTTAAAAAAATATATGATTTTTTAAGAATAATAAAAAAGTGGAAACTATCCATCTTGCCCAACCAGGGCGGGTAAGATGGATCACAAAAGTCAGGTGAGATGGATAATATTCCTTTCAGGCCATAGCTCAAATAGGAGGAACAAAGTTCATGTGTCAAATTCTTGCACCCCGAACATTCTATTTCACTAGTCTTCTGTTCAAGGTGTTTGGTAAGGCTCTTCGCGGACTGTGCATGAATAAGTTGGCTGGTCAGAGCTTTTTTCGGGCTAAGTTTTTTGGCTGATTGCAGGTTACTTCGTATTCTTACAAGACTGCTTGTCTGCAAAGGACAACAATACATAAAATAAAATTTTAAACATATTTACTTTTTTTTATTTGCAATTTAATCAATTTGCATAGGTTGGCAACGTTGCCGTGTCAACATACATTTTGGATATCTCTGTAACAAAAGTGTTGCTAAAAATTAGTTATAATAGACAGATCGACGTGTACTTCATATCATTTGAAAGCGTATAAAAAAAGAATACACACCATATATGACTGATACGTGATACCGGACTTTTTCTCTGTCAAGTATGTGCCTTTTACTCTTTCTAATCTGGCATAAATCGAACCGGTGTTAACCTACCTACATAAACATTACATTCCTGGTAGATGTCATTCGTCTCAAAAACGGCGTTGCCATACTGATCAAGTATTAAAATCATCATTAGATTTGATTTTATTTCACAACATAAAATAAAAAATTAAAAATTAAATAAAAAGTAAATAAATAAATAGAAGATTGAATAACTTTTATTAACCAACTACTGATATCAATAATGGCTCCATATATACTCGAATGCAAAGGATGTAACCACGAAATCGATGATATCACGAAGCTAATGAAGTGTTCAACATGCAAAATGCCTTATCATATTCAATGCACAGACGTCAAGAAAGTTACGAAATCAAGCAGGACAACCTGGAAATGCCCAAAGTGCAACTCACCACCTCCCCTCGTGAGTCCTCAAACCGTCAGCGCTAAAAACGTATGCAGCAGTGACCCCAACATTTCAGTACGTTCTACAAGAGTATCTCTGAATCCAACTAGATCGTCCTCGCTATCCACAGAAAACCAGGATAAATTGATTAGTGAAATTAAAGCTTCTATAGCCGGAATGCTGGAGGATCGATTTTTAGACCTTCAGAATAAATACAAAGAGCTTAATAAGCAGAATAACGCAATACTGGAATCTCTAGAATTCATGACAAATAAACATGATGATATAAAAAAAAATATGGAGGTAATCAAAAGCGAAAGAGATGACTTGAAAATGGAAAATACCCATATAAAAAAACGATTGACATACCTGGAAGAAAAAATTGATCAAATGGAATACCAGAATCAGAGTGGGAACATAGAGATAAGGGGTATTCCAGAGAGACCCAATGAAAATCTGTTTGAATCTCTAAAATTGATTAGCCAGACCATCAATCATAAAATCACCGCCGAGGACATTATATCTACATCCAGGACAACTACTACTAACTACTCCAAGCGAAATCCTCGCTCTGTCATCGTCAAATTTTCCACCCAACTACAACGCGATACTTTCCTCAATTCGGTCAAATCATTCAATAAAGCTTGTAAAAACAACTCAGAGAAACTGAACACATCACACCTTAAGCTTACTGACGAACATCAACCTATCTATATATCTGATCTACTAACACAAAAAGCAAAATATTTACTGATGTCAAAAAAGTTTGCCAAACAACACAATTTTACATTCTGTTGGACCAAACATGGTAAAATATTCCTAAAGCAGAGAGAAAATGCAAAAACGTATACTATTATTAACGAAGACTCATTCACCAAGATTTTGAGTTTTTTTCGTAGTAATAGCCAAAATTGTTAACCATTATCTTCTTACGACTGCTGCAATACAAAAATATGGTCTAATTATCTTTTTTTCAATAAATCTAATTAGGTTATTTATTATAAGAAGAGCAACTTTTCATAGTATGTATTATTTAATATTACAGTTTCTATCATATATTTATGTATACTTTTATTATTTATACTCAACTTATTTAAATATATCCATTAATTTAGAAAATACTATTCGTTATCCGCCTTGTTTTATGATATCCTATAATTATATTTCTACATATAAACATGTCTATGAGTTTATTTCGAGGAATTGCCTAATATTAATCTCCACAAATAATCAATTATTAAAAATGAAAATACCAATAATTAAGCTACAATTAGTACAAATACTGCTCGATGGGTCGAAAATCAATTTATTCTATTTAAATATAAATGGCTGATTTCATCGATTGCTTAGACGACTATGAAAGCATCCCTTGTAAAGTCTTTGATTCAGTTAATAATTGTAAAAAATACATCAAATCCGAGAAACATCTTAAAATAATATCACTTAATATTCGTAGCATTAGGAAAAATTTCGATGATTTTCTTCTTTTACTGCACCAACTTAACAATAAAGTGGATATCCTGATTCTTACCGAATGTTGGATCAGTGATTTCTATGTACCCAAAATACTAAATGGATACAAATGTCACTACACAAAAAATGTTAGATTGCAAAATGACGGGGTTGTGGTCTACATAAAATCAGAAATTAGTGCTATAGTAACGGAAAAAATAATCGAGGACGCTAACTGCCTGCATATAATAATAAATAAAAACATTAATCTTTTTGCAATGTACAAGACGCCTAGCAAAACAAACATTTCTAACTTCTTAGAATCGCTAAACAATGTGCTGCAACAGTATTCCCATGATGGAAGCAGTGTAATAGTAGCCGGAGATACGAATATTAATATCATTAATAATCGGCATGCACAGTCAGAGGATTATCTCAACATGCTGGCCAAAATTGGAATGACAGCTGCAATCAACAAAGCTACAAGAGTAGATCGTTATCAATCCAGTTGTATTGATCATTTCATGGTCAGATCTAAACTACTAGTAAAATCATTTATCTTGACAACTTCAATCACAGACCATTACCTCACTGGACTCTGTATATCGAGAAACACAGTAAAATCTACCCATCCGATAGTCAGTAAGCCAGTCATAGATAACGTTAAGCTATTGGATTTAATTAAAAAATCAAACTGGTCTTCAGTACTAAATGCAAAAGAGGCAAACGTTGCAGCTAATAATCTCCTAAACATAATGACTCAATGTCTCAAAGACTCGTCTTCTAATAAGAAAGTCACAAAAAGGAAAGTACACACTAAACTCAAACCGTGGATTACGGAAGGCCTTCTATTTTGTATTAAAAAACGTGACAAGATTCATAAGCAAACAAAAGACAACCCAAATGATATACAACTTTACACATACTACAAAAAATATCGAAACATATGTACAAATATTATTAAAAAAACTAAGGAAATATATTATAGCGATCAGATACGACAAGCTGGCGAAGATAAAAGAAAAATTTGGAAAAGCATTAACAATATGGCCTCAAGACAAAAAATTAAACCTGCTTTTGAAAAAATATTAATAGGCAAGAATTTAAAACACATGGAAACTCATAAGAATGATATTGTAAATTATGTCAATGAATTCTTCACAACAGCAGGACAGAAGTTAGCAAAATCAATACTACGTGATTCCCAAACTACAGAAACAGTTTTGGCTAACTTAATTGATGTTACTCTAAAAAAAGATAAATGTTTTAAACTCCTACCTACAAACAAACTTGAAGTATCCAAGACAATCAATAAACTTAAAACGGGATGTTCACCGGGCATCGACGGTCTACCTGTAACTATTTTTAAGGAGGCATCTGATATTATTGCGGAGCCTCTGGCGCACGTAATAAACGTTAGTTTTGAATCAGGCCAGTTCCCCCGATGGCTTAAGTCTGCGAAAGTCATCCCAATCCATAAATCTGGCAATACCGAGGACATTGGGAATTACCGTCCAATCTCGCTGCTGAATATAGCTTCAAAGGTCATCGAAAACATTGTTAAAAATAGGCTAACTGAATACCTTGAAGAAGTAGGATTTTTTTCACCAAACCAATTTGGCTTTAGACAAGGTCAGAGTACAAACGACGCCATAAATACCCTAAATCAATATATATCGGAAAATCTAGACAAATCAAAAAAGGTGACGGCGGTATTTCTGGACTTAGCTAAAGCCTTTGACACTGTTTCTCACGCCATACTAGTAAAAAAACTAGAAATGATTGGAATTGAAGGACCTTCACTGTTGTGGTTCCAAAGTTACTTGGAGATGAGACCGCAAGTCATTTCCATAAATGGTCATCTAAGTACTGAACGCAGCACTGTTTATGGTGTACCCCAAGGCAGCGTACTGGGACCACTTCTATTCCTCATATATATCAATGACCTGTGCAATATTCGATTAGACGGCAGAATAATAACATTCGCCGATGACACAGTTTTATTAGCCGAGGCAGATACATGGCATCAAGTAATCAATAAATCACAAAACAACATAAATTTGGTTAAAAATTGGCTTGACAATAACCTCCTTACTCTTAATTCCTCTAAAACGAAATATATCAACTTCAGTCTACGACACATCGACACAAGTTTACACTTACTAACAATTCATAAACCCACATGTGTAGGAGGGGGTGTGCCTTGCCTGTGCCCTAAACTTGAGAAAGTGAACGACATGAAGTATTTAGGAATCATTATTGATTCAAATCTAAATTGGTCAAATCAAGTAATGTCTATTACTGACAGAAGCAGAAAACTAGTTTATGTTTTTTGTGATCTCCGAAATATTTTACCAAAAAAAATTATTAGAATGGTATATATGGATGGCCCTATGCCAAAGTTTGTGGATTTACGGCATAACTGCCTGGGGAACATGCACCAAAAAACTACTTGACACAGTACAGAAGGTTCAAAAGCTTCTGCTTCGCATTATTCACAAGAAGCCCAGGCGATACAAATCGGAGCTACTGTTTACTGAAGCTAAAGTCCTAAATATCCAACAACTTTTTGTGAAGAATATACTGCTTAATTTCCATAGAAACAAACACCTAAAACCTAGAAGCCAGCAAACGCGTAATACAAGAAATGCAGAAAAACAAAAGTATCTAATTCCACATGTTAAAACGACGTTTGCTCAACGACAAATTTATTTTCTGGGACCTAAAATTTATAATTGTATTGATGAAAAGATTAAAAACATAAAGATAATAAGTACGTTTAAACAGAAAATCAATTCCTGGATATTAGAGTTGGGCCCATCAAAATTAAACGACGAATTACTGAACATTGCTGTTTGAAAGGTTATGTATGTATTTTTATGTATGTTTGTATATATATATGTATGTGTATATGTATGTGTGTGTATATGTGTATGTGTATATATATATATATATATATAATTGATCAATAAGATGATTATAAAGTAAATAATTATAAAAGCCACTTACATCGTGACGAAGGATTCCCTTGATCGGATTCGGGAATGCTTTAGGTGTTAACGAGAATGATGAATGCCTCTCACTTGCGGAAAGAGGAGTAGGTTTAAGTTGGGCCCATTTTTCAACTAGTAAACGCTCACCCTTCATCCAATTATCTCAAAAATTAAGCTACAATCCTTCTTTATACGTAAACTCACTCAATTTCCTATTATTTCAAGAGAAATAACAAGACAAGAAGAGCTACTTGACCTATCTATATCTATAAATATCTATAAAGAGCTGACTGCTTCCTTTCATTGATATGAGGGCATGTCACGCTTTTAGTTTTAAGTTTTCAGCTGAATATTGATCGCAGCTTCTTTATATCGCACCTTTAGAAAATAAAAAAACGAAATTCGAAATTTTAAATTCTTCCATCTGTCAAGTAGCTCTTCTTGTCTTGTTATTTCTCTTGAAATAATAGGAAATTGAGTGAGTTTACGTATAAAGAAGGATTGTAGCTTAATTTTTGAGATAATTGGATGAAGGGTGAGCGTTTACTAGTTGAAAAATGGGCCCAACTTAAACCTACTCCTCTTTCCGCAAGTGAGAGGCATTCATCATTCTCGTTAACACCTAAAGCATTCCCGAATCCGATCAAGGGAATCCTTCGTCACGATGTAAGTGGCTTTTATAATTATTTACTTTATAATCATCTTATTGATCAATTCTAAAAAGAATATATACACAAAACTATCAAATATTTCAAAATATTGAATTTTTACATATTTTATGTTTCGTTCATTGTAAATAATCCATTTAGGTTAAAGGTAATCTTTCCAACTAATAGGAAAGAGCTGACTGCTTCCTTTCATTGATATGAGGGCATGTCACGCTTTTAGTTTTAAGTTTTCAGCTGAATATTGATCGCAGCTTCTTTATATCGCACCTTTAGAAAATAAAAAAACGAAATTCGAAATTTTAAATTCTTCCATCTGTCAAGTAGCTCTTCTTGTCTTGTTATTTCTCTTGAAATAATAGGAAATTGAGTGAGTTTACGTATAAAGAAGGATTGTAGCTTAATTTTTGAGATAATTGGATGAAGGGTGAGCGTTTACTAGTTGAAAAATGGGCCCAAATAAAGAGCTGACTGCTTCCTTTCATTGATATGAGGGCATGTCACGCTTTTAGTTTTAAGTTTTCAGCTGAATATTGATCGCAGCTTCTTTATATCGCACCTTTAGAAAATAAAAAAACGAAATTCGAAATTTTAAATTCTTCCATCTGTCAAGTAGCTCTTCTTGTCTTGTTATTTCTCTTGAAATAATAGGAAATTGAGTGAGTTTACGTATAAAGAAGGATTGTAGCTTAATTTTTGAGATAATTGGATGAAGGGTGAGCGTTTACTAGTTGAAAAATGGGCCCAACTTAAACCTACTCCTCTTTCCGCAAGTGAGAGGCATTCATCATTCTCGTTAACACCTAAAGCATTCCCGAATCCGATCAAGGGAATCCTTCGTCACGATGTAAGTGGCTTTTATAATTATTTACTTTATAATCATCTTATTGATCAATTCTAAAAAGAATATATACACAAAACTATCAAATATTTCAAAATATTGAATTTTTACATATTTTATGTTTCGTTCATTGTAAATAATCCATTTAGGTTAAAGGTAATCTTTCCAACTAATAGGAAAGAGCTGACTGCTTCCTTTCATTGATATGAGGGCATGTCACGCTTTTAGTTTTAAGTTTTCAGCTGAATATTGATCGCAGCTTCTTTATATCGCACCTTTAGAAAATAAAAAAACGAAATTCGAAATTTTAAATTCTTCCATCTGTCAAGTAGCTCTTCTTGTCTTGTTATTTCTCTTGAAATAATAGGAAATTGAGTGAGTTTACGTATAAAGAAGGATTGTAGCTTAATTTTTGAGATAATTGGATGAAGGGTGAGCGTTTACTAGTTGAAAAATGGGCCCAAATAAGAGCTGACTGCTTCCTTTCATTGATATGAGGGCATGTCACGCTTTTAGTTTTAAGTTTTCAGCTGAATATTGATCGCAGCTTCTTTATATCGCACCTTTAGAAAATAAAAAAACGAAATTCGAAATTTTAAATTCTTCCATCTGTCAAGTAGCTCTTCTTGTCTTGTTATTTCTCTTGAAATAATAGGAAATTGAGTGAGTTTACGTATAA
Source organism: Micropterix aruncella (assembly GCA_944548615.1). NCBI lineage: Eukaryota > Metazoa > Arthropoda > Insecta > Lepidoptera > Micropterigidae > Micropterix > Micropterix aruncella. Next base: position 5,103,670 of record OX155958.1, read on the forward strand.
AGAAGGATTGTAGCTTAATTTTTGAGATAATTGGATGAAGGGTGAGCGTTTACTAGTTGAAAAATGGGCCCAACTTAAACCTACTCCTCTTTCCGCAAGTGAGAGGCATTCATCATTCTCGTTAACACCTAAAGCATTCCCGAATCCGATCAAGGGAATCCTTCGTCACGATGTAAGTGGCTTTTATAATTATTTACTTTATAATCATCTTATTGATCAATTCTAAAAAGAATATATACACAAAACTATCAAATATTTCTATATATATATATATATATATATATATATATATGTATATATATATATGTGTATATATATATATATATATATATATATATATATATATATATATATATATATATATATATATATATATATATATATATATATATATATATATATATATATATATATATATATATATATATATATATATATATATATGTGTATATGTATATATATGTATGTATATATCATATGTATGTTTATGTTATTATATTATATTATATGTATGTTTATATATTTATGTATGTTTGTATATATTTATCTAATATATATATTTATAGATATTATAGCTAGTAAATATTTTGTTTAGTTATATGTAGTTGCCTGATATGACGTGCTTATCATTGTCATTATACGTATTGTAATTAGCTCATCTAGATACAGGCCTTAGTTGACCTAGTTAGATGAGTTTTAGGCAGGTGCCAAACACGATGTGACGGTTTCTCTGAACTGTTTATGTTTGATTCTTGAACTTGTTTGGTATAATTAGTCGTAACCATTGCAATAAGTACTTATAAATAAATAAAAATCACTTGGACATTTTATTTTACATATTTTATTAGACATATTTTTTTAGTATTAACACTATTTTTTTCGTTTTTTTTCTCATTTTAATGAATTGATATAATTTGTTGATAAAAACATTCTTTTTATTATTTTCATTACAATATTCATTTTATCTTTTATAATAAAATCACATAATGAGAACATAATGAGTTAATTTTTACCTATACAAGTATTTTATCCACGTGACAATTACAATTATTTCAATAAAATATTATTAAACTAAATGATAAGACCCGATTTGATTGTACAATAATTTATTATTTATTTATTTAAGAATTAATTACTATAAAACATTGATTTGCTTACAAAAATGACAGGAACCGAATGGCAAAACCTTAACCCAGTTGTTACTGAAACTTTTTTTATCTCGTATCACAGTAGTTTTTTAGTATTATTACCTTGATGCATAAAGTAAACATGGAAAAATACCAACAAAAAAAACTGAGTTCAGGAAAGCTTGGAAAATGTGGATCGTTTTAACGATCAGTAGTAATAGGCAGGTAGGTTAACGCTCATATAACTACTACTTTATCGATTGTGTCCTATTTTAAATTAAAGAAACACAGTTATAACTATGAAAAAGGCTATATTACCTATCTAACTATACTATCTATATAATATTTATCTATCTAGGTCATAAATTTATAAAAAACGATAAAATAAACTTCAATCGCAAGCTTCTTCGTAAACACTTACCGTTTTGAAGACATAGACATAATATGAAGACATGAATTATCAAAATCAGACCAAAAACGCTTTAAACTCATTTAAAACAATACAATTGAACTGAAGAGATTATGTGTCAAACACCTGCCATATGCACTTACGGGTGTTATTTATATGTAGCTAATAATTAAGTTCCAATATGTGTTGCAAGTACTTAACAACTTGAGAGGAGATATTGCCGCTGAAATATTATGAATTCCATGTAGTAAGGAAGAATATTACTACAATTGTTGTCCTATCATTCTGGCATTGAAAGCCAATAGTATGAGCCATACTGTTGCTGTCGTAATCTTGCAAGAGAGACTTCTTCAAGTCCACATCGCTCATGGTTGTACTGCTATGCGCCAGACCAGTGCCATTCTGGTTGATTCCAGCAAGGAACTTTTTGTGGAAGGCTACGCGTTCTTGTAGATCATTTGACTCACTACGGCAACTTATTACGTGCTTCGATATTGCCGGGTCCTTAGAATTGGATAGAATCGAATTCTTGGTTATTTTGGAGTTGGCATAGAGCAGAGGGCCATTTTAAAGCCAGCCCAAAATTGTGTTTCAATCTGAAGAGAATCGAGGAATGAGTTGGTTTGGCTAAGAACCAGGATTTCTGGCTAGATGTCCAAAATGCGGGCGAGTCCATGGCAAAAACATTTAGAGGGCTTCACTCTTATACAACAATAAATATAAATACAAACGGAGCTGCCATGGAATTCACCAACCGGAGTCGGGCCCATCATAATAATATTTTTTTACACTTCTGGGGGGGGGGGGTGAGCAGTGGATTCCGGACTTACGAACCGGCTGTGGTAGGTTTAGGACAGCTGTCTTGCCACATGTGAGCGTTCACCTTACCACCCATTCACTCCCCCTTCGAAGCCATAGAATTTGAGACGCGCAAATCGCAGTTTTAGATAATTTTTCTAAGAAAGAGTTGATTATTTTTCTGGAAAGGCCAAGATCTTTAAAGAGGTGAAATAGAGATTTAGCTGGCAGGCCACGAGCGCCAACTTCCACCACGTGAAGGTGAACAGTGAAGCCGTTCCGGGTTACGGCATTTGCAAGATCATGGTATTTATTTAATTTGTACTCGTGGTCTTTTGGGATATTTGATTCCCATGGAACAGTTAATTCTACAATAAGAGCCACCTTCCGAGATAGAGAGTAAAGAGTTATATCTGGACGGAGGGCTGTGCATCCGAGACTTTCAGGGAATTTATACTGCTTAGAGACCGAATCAACCTCCAGAATCCAATCTGTAGCTTTCTCGATTATTGAGAAAGGTTTTGTAGTTAAATGTTTTTTGCCTTTAGAGCCATCCCGCACAAACTGTATTAGGGGTTTGGAGGATACTGTCAAACCCTTGTTGGCTCGAGCCACTGAGAGACTAATTACCTCGCGAATAACAGCAAGAACTTTGTCATGGCGGTAAGTGTACCGTCCTTGATCTAAGGCCACCTTGCAGCCAGCTAGAATGTGTCTAGCTCTGCAAGGGGTATTGCTACAGAGGGCATTACCTTCCAGTGCATTATTGTCATAGGGCATTACCTTCCAGTGCATTGGAGGCGGAATGCAAAAGTCCCCAATTGTTGTCCAATCATTCTGGCATTGAAGGCCAATAGCATGAGCCATACTCTTGCTGTCGTAATCTCCCCGCAAAAGAGACTTCTTCAAGTCCACGTCGCTCGTGGTTGTACTGCCATACCCCAGACCAGTGCCATTCTGGCTGATTCCAGTAAGGAACTTTTTGTGGAAGTCTACGCGGGCTTGTAGATCATTTGAATCACTACGGCCACTTATTATATTATTTATTTTTTTATTATATTTATTTTTTTATTATACGAATAATACTCCTTTATTCTCGATTCGGCTATACTATTAGGTTCGGCTATACTATTCGATATACTATTAGGCTCGATATATAAAATTCAAAATATCAAATAGTTTTTTCATGGATATTTGGTTTTATTTTAATTTAAAGTATTTATATATAATCGGAACCTATTCTTCATTCTATCAGCAATGTATAATAGGTTCAGATTATACATAAATACCATTAAAACTAACGTCACCCGACTGATTCACCATACTGATTCCGAAACTGCAATAATCTTTATTCGGCCTCAATAAAGAAGCGAGATATTGGCATTTAAGGAAGCGTCAAACGCCTACATTTCGGTTGGTTGTTTTTTTTTTCAAACAATTCATAAACAATATGGCAGGAGGTTGGTTAGTTTTGTTTAAAAAAAAACTTTATAAACACCTGTTTGGTGGTGGTTTTTTTTTTTAAATAATATACCAGAGTTAGCTAAACTGCTTAAATTCCCAAGTTTTTCACTCACTATAGCAATGATAAATAAACAAACACCCAGAAACAAAATACATTTTTTTTATTACAAATAATACTCCTTTAAAATGTCTGCAGTTGCAGAGGCACACATATAAATTTAAAAATACCAAATAGTCTTTTATGGGATGATCGTTTTCATCTAAATTTAATAACGATGTACAATAAAAAGAACACAAATATCGAAAAGAGAAATAGGTAAAAGATGTAGTAGTTGTGTCCGCCCTTGCCCAGCCTGAGGACTCGGCCCATGGTTTTGCCTAGGAATCCGCCGCTTCGATCGACGTCGTCGTCCAGCCCTCGAATCATCTTGTCCTGGTAGCGGACCTCGTTGCCGATGTCGATCGACAGCGATTTTAGAGCTCCTATTTTCTCGCCGAGCTGCTCGGCCATACGCTCGTTCTCGGCCTCGAGGGCGTCTTCGGGCGGCGCCCTAGCCAGCGGCTGGTAGCCGTCCCTGGAGCGTCTCATGCTGCCGCTACGGCCCGCCAATTTGGACTATTGAAAAACGCACAATCACCACGATAATATCTTAATTATTTTATCCAATCGGCCTTTCAATTCGCGAAACAGCGTACGTCACAGCCGAAATGTCAAACTGACTGACGCAAGCCTGACGTAAACAAAAGTGCCCTTAAATTGCAACACTGGATACATAACTAGAGGTACATCGACTTTTGAGTACATACGATTATTTGAGCATTATTATTTAGCACGATTATTTGAAGTTTTATGCTGCATCCACACACTTGACAAACCTTTGCAAATTCAAATATTGCAAATTCAATCATATTTTCCCACGCCTTATACCAAAACACTTCAATGACAACGGCGTAAACTCCTCTTACTTAATAAATATGTACTCCCTATGTCAATCTTTTACTTAATAAAAATCGTCTCATTATTATAAGGAAGTAAATTTTTTATGCAGCTTTTACGACCAATGTCATGTCAATAATGTGCAAGTTAGTTAGAAGCTATTGATAATTTACTGTCGACATATTAAAAAAAAGACCTGAGCTTCACTTAGGTAAATCATTGGTTTTCTGCAATACATTTGAGCTAAAATACAAAAGCTGAGCGTGGTGCTATTGGGAAAGTGGCGCGCTGCTCAACTACAATATTGAGTGCGGTATCTGATAGTATCGTACAGTATCGTATATGAAATTATCGTCTGGTGTGCTACACTTGCCCTGCCCCCCCCCCCCCAATCCAGCGTTGCCAACAGCGATATGTCGCCATTTAGGCTACCTCGAATTGGTAATCGGCGACCAAAAAATACCAAAAATCGCCTGTCGCCGATTTAGGTTAGGAATCGGTATTCCAGGTTCGATTTCAATTTGTACGGCGACAACGATTTTATTTATTAATGGTGCCGAACATATCGACCCTTTGCGGAACACTTGTCGTAAAAGCCATTTTGGCCAAAATCACTTTTTGATGCAGTCTTACTCAGTTTTGCGAGCTCTATCGATCTGTATATTTAGAGTTGTCATATTCCCATAAAAATGTCTTTTACTGCACAGAAAATTTTGTAGCTTAAACACGTATTTCTTAAAAATAATGCTGTAAAAACATTCCGATTAAAAGTAGTTGCTGTAAACACCGAATATTTACTGCGTGGCCGATACAACATATGTTTTATAAAATATTTCCATTTTTTTTCATAACAATTGTCGTAAAGGATGGCAAAATTTGGAAATGGCTTTTACAACCTTAGGATCAGACACAATCTTTTCATTTATTCTGCCGACATTGGTTGTAAAAACCAAAACACGCGTATGATTGCTTTACAGCGTAGCTTAGGTAATAACTAGTAGCTATGGTGAAGGTACCTATAGTCTATTGTTTACGTAGTAAACACCTGCGCTGAAACGCGGCTGTTATATGGATTTTCAATCTGAGGAAGAAAAAGAACATTTTTCTGCAGGAAGTTCAGATGTTTGGACTGGAAGTGAATCAAACTTATCGATTGATGAATGCGATGATGAACAAAAAAAGAGGAAAAAAAGGAAACTAACTAAAATGACCAAAGGCAATGAGCAAAACATTGAAATAAACAAGAAAGAGAAACGACAAAATTTGAGATGAACAAGAAACAGAGAGATTTGGGGAAACAATATTCAACAAGAAAGGGGAAGATTATCGAAGACAAATCTATGCAGATTAATCCGTGTATTCCAGAGAACTGTAAAAGAGGTTGTTATGAAAGAAGCGACGAGAGACGAACCTCCATTTTTTCATTGTTCTGGAAACTTGATATTCAACGGCGACGTGATTGGCTAGTTCGCTCTGTACATGCAGGACCTATTAGGCGTAAAAGAACGGATTCTATCAAACGAAATCTTACCTACGATTATTTTATAAATGATGGTGAAGATCATAGGAAGGTATGCCAATTTTTTTTATTGAACACTTTAGACATAACGCAGAGATTTTTGCTGTACACTTTATCTAATGAAAAGGAAGGTATGTCACAAGAAAAAAAGAGAACGCGAAGTGCTCCTAACAAATATTTAGAATCAGATAAAGTCTATGTACGTACGTTTATTGAGAAACTTCCTGCTTGCCCGTCACATTACAACAGAAAGAAATCCAAACGTATGTATCTGCAGCAAGAATTGAAAAATCTATCTAAATTATTCAGGATTTATCTAGAGGACTGTTAACTAAACAACCAAAAAGCTGTGAGTGAAACCACCTTCCGAAAGATTTTTAATGAAGAGTATGACTTTGACTTCCACACCCCAAAGAAGGATAAATGTACATTATTTACTAAAGCAGCGACTTTTGGAAATGAAATGACTGAAACTTATAAAGAAAAATGGAAGAAACACCTATAGAAGAGAAAGAAGCCATCAAACTATGAAGGATGTTGATACTCTGACTTGTAGTTTTGACTTACAGAAGGTTCTCAATACACCCTTTGGGGAATGTATGCTTTTATATTATTCCCGGAAATACGCAGTATATAATTTCACCGTTTATGAGAGTATCACACAAAATGTTTCCCGTTTTGTCTGGGGTGAGTGTGATGGCAAACGAGGCGGCATTGAGATTGCATCTTGTTCGTATTTGTATTTGAAAGAACTTGATAAAAAAGGGGTTAAAAACGCTCCCTTATACTGTGATTCGTGCACGGGACAAAATAAAAATAAAGTCGTTTTATCCGTCCTTAATTACTTTTTACATACCTCGAACAATCTTCAAGTGATTCAGATCAATTACTTGCTACCTAGACATGTCACAATGGCCTTCATATTTTGAAAGTGCAAGAAAAAGGCCTAGGCCTTATTCAGTTACTTGTATGGAGCACACAGACTTCATTGAGTGGGAGGAGCTAGCGACGAAAACCTTTACCAAAGAGACAGTAAAAAACATAAAATTCAAAGATATTCGAGTAGCTACGTTTAAAAAAGAATTTGAATCAAATGGAAAATAAATATTCTATGAAGGAAGAAGCATTGAGCGTTTGGAAGTTTTGCTTTTCCAAAAAGTGCAAAAGAAAGTAAAGGGGAAAGAAGGTAAAGGCAAAGGGAGGGGAAAAAAGATAGAAGGGATTGACGAAAGCTATGAAATAGAGTACCAAAAAGTGCTAAACAGCGTCAACCTAGCTCCAAAGTATTCCAAAAAACTGTCCATATCTGCATCTAAGTATTCGGATTTGAAGAAATTGTGTTCGGATGGAACAATTCCTAAAAGGTTCCACAGAGAGTTTCAGGAAACGCCCTATGATAGCAAAATCAGTGATGCACTCGTTGAAACAGATGAAGAAGATGAGGTTGCATCGGAGGTTGTGGAGGAGATTGTGGATATCTATATCCATAATCTCCTCCTCAATCTCCGATGTCACTCCAGAGCTCGAATCGAAGTCATATTTGATTTTAAGTTGCCCCAATTGACGTTGCTAAACATACTTCATTCATAACATCACTGGTTACTATTTTTGTTGTTAATTGTATTTTATTATTCTAAAATAATAGTTTTTCTAAGAGAGAAATAGTCCATTAAATCATTTGCTCCTAGATTACAAGTTCTAACTAAAAGAAACCTAATTATATTGTATTGATTTACAACAATAAAGTCTCGTTTTTCTCTGGAACCCTGTCTTTTACTACACAAATAGCAGGATATTTTTATTACATACATGTATTTTACAAAAAACGTCACTGTATTTCATGAAACTATTTTTGTCGTAATAACCAATTAACGTTAAATTTCATGTAGTAAAAGCCACACTAACTCCTAAACTATAACACGTACTCTTATCTGGTTTACATCAAATAAAAGTACCTACCCAAAATTTTATGAAAATGTTTCACAGATATATCAATATAACTATAAAAACCAAAAAAATACAATCAAAAACACGTGGATTTTTTTGTTTTTTGCCTCTCCTGTAAAGTAGCGTTTTGGCTTTTACGACAAGTGTTCCGCAAAGGGTCGATATGGGGTAACTTGTAATGTTTTTAAGATAAATAATTTCCCCTTGTTAACCTTAACTTGGTATGGTTTAGTTTAAGATAACGTAATTGTTTTTTGCAATGTTAATGTAAGTACCGTAGGACGGGGTGACTTTGTGCCACTTTTTGAGGTTTTTTTGATTTTACGAGGATTTCTGGGAATTTTTCTCCTATGAAAAAAAACACAGTTATTCATTATTTTTTTAATAATTGGTACATGAATACAAAAAATACTTTTATGACATACATTTTCAGGAAAAAAATCAAATACGTGGCACATTCTCACCTGCGTCGTCGGGGCGACAATGTGCCACTTTGCATTTTCATTGATATCTCCTAAACTAGTTGCAATGGCACATTGTCCCCTATTTGGACTACTAGGACAAGTCCTCACGTTACAAACATATTTTAAAAAACTAACTTCTACATTATTTTAAACAAAATGCAGACAATAGAAAAAAAGACATTTTTGAAATCACTCGAGAAACGTTAATTAGTCTACATCTATCATCTCAGAAACTTCGTTGATTTCTGCTCGGCCATGTGTAATATTTCGTGCAATTCTATTAGATAACAGATGGTTATATCGTTTCAGAAAAGAAAACACACATTCTTTGCCAGGATAATTGTTCTGGAAAGCCAGTGTTTCTCTAAGTAGGTTTTTGCAATAACTCGTAGTTCCAAAGTTGTTATTGGAAATCCAAACGCAGATAACGCAGTGATGTGTGATACGAATGCAAGTTCCTCTTATTTAGTGAATATAGTTTGTCCTCCAGGTCTCCGAGGGTTTGTACCTAAACTGAAGAGTTTAGCTGCCAAAGTATTTCTGTGGATGCCATACCTTTCAGCCGCGGCTCGCCTAGAAATGTTCCCAGAACGTATTTCCTCCAAAATTCTTTTTAAAGTTTCCTCCGTGCAGTTTGTATATAATCTGGCTCCCGGAGTCCGCCTGTACACCCGTGGCATCGTCGCACATCAACTTATAACAAAGAAAATAATTTATATTCAGTTCCTAATGACATTATTTTGATGGCACATTCTCCTGCCAAGTTTAGTTTTTTTTAAATGTCGCATAACTTTTCGAAATGATAATCAATAAGAATGATTTTTAGCGTATTTTGGTAACAACTAATATTATTAAAAGATCGACATACCGTGATAACAATAGCTGTGACCAATTTTTCTCTCCAGATGAAAGTATGCAGATAACGTCACAAATCGACCAAATGTGTCAGTTTTTCTGGCGTAATGAATGACAGGCAGGTTCGCAACTAAGGAATTCCGAATGCGTCTAATAGATAGTGCATCTAGTTACGTTTCGGTCAATGTATGGAGAATTGCCGTCAGCTTCGCTAGGTTGCGGAATTATATTCAAACGTATGGCGGGACAGCCGTTGCACATTCTCACCTGCCCGGCACAAAGTCCCCCCGTCCTATGGTATGTAATTGATTTTCGCAAACTTTCTGTGTAAAAGTTTAAAGTAGTTATAAAAAAATGTTTTTTTCCATAATGTAGTTATGATAGGTAATTGGTCATAGTACATTGTACATTTATGTATGGTTCATGTTTGATAAATAAGTTCCCCTTGTTAACCTTAACTTGGTATGGTTTAGTTTAAGATAACGTAATTGTTTTTTGCAATGTTAATGTAAGTATGTAATTGATTTTTGCAAACTTTCTGTGTAAAAGTTTAAAGTAGTTATAAAAAAATGTTTTTTTCCATAATGTAGTTATGATAGGTAATTGGTCATAGTACATTGTACATTTATGTATGGTTCATGGTATCATGTTCACAAATATAGTAGCTTTATACAAAATAGTAGCTTGGTAGTATGATTGAATTACACACTATAAAATCAATGGTAGTATCTAGGTAATTTTGTTCTATTTTATCATACAATCTCATTTTATACAATGTTTGTTTTTTGTATGTACTAAACTCGATCATTTTTTAAAAATATCTGTAACGGCCTAGAATGATTTCAATACTTTTATTTATACGGCCTGCAATCCTTTTCATTGGCAAAAAAACGCTTTTTTTGGCAAAACGGCATTTTAGGATATCGTTTCTGCTGAAATCGGCGATTATTCAAGCTCAACACTTGGCAATACTGCCCCACTCTTCTTTCTTTGTTTATCTGTCAGAAAAAGTTTTTCTTTTGGTTGGCGCGCGCGGGCTCGAAACGAGTTTTGCGCCGATTGGAGTTTTCCTCGTTTTATTAATTAATCTGCAGACACAGGATATAGCGTTTTTGGTGCCCGCGATCGACCGTAACTGTCGCGCATCTCGAATAGTGCTAAAATCGCGATGTTTCTGAACAGTTGTGTAGACGAGGCCGTGCGAATTTTCCAGGAAAACTGGATAATCGCGTCTCTCGCGATCGCTGCGATTTTAGCGTACAATTACTACACTAGTACGTTTGATCATTTTCGCGAAAAGGGTATAGCGTTCTCTAAACCGCGCCTCTTCGCCGGAAGTCTCCTGCCTCGGTTGCTGCTCAAAAGATCGTTTCATGATTTTAACATTGACCTCTACAAGCAGTTTGATGGATTGCCTTATGGAGGTTTGTATTTTAGCATTTGGGCGCAGTTTTGCAAAATCATCCAACACACAATGATATGATTTTGAGTAATTATTTATTTATTTATTTATCCCTAGTTTTACATTATTCAATTTCCTATAATATATTTTACATAATTGCAGATTGTAGATCACATAACTATAGGTACACATAACTATAGATACACAGATCGTAGAGCCCTGGAAATTTACTAAAAAGTGCCGCTTCGACAGGATTTTATCACCTCACTAGGCAGAGCCTGTATCGAGGAGATATTATGTACTGCGTTCATCTGTTGCGTGTATATAGGTCATTGCTGCAATCTCGGGTTATTATATAAGTGTACATAGTATAACTATTAAAGTTTATTTATATATTACACAAAAACTTTAGTTATTACATTAAATTAGACAGGATATATACTCGTATATATGGGAGATATATTAATACAGTTATAAGCTAATGAGATAATAACAACAATGATAAATAATATAAAATATCTATGTACCTAATTAATAACGCTACAAAAAAGGATAATAAATGGGTCTCTTTTGTAAAAAATTTGTCTGATATACGTATTGTAAACAAGTATTGTTATTTAAAAATCAAAAAAAAAAAAACAATTTTTACTTTGTGAACCCAAAGGTAAGGGCGGTTAAACAAAGATGTCGCAGAACAGTCCCGGTGGCATAGTGGTTAGGTCGCCTGATCTCACTTTGTAAGGTTCCGGGTTTGATTCCCGGCTGGGTTACCATTTTCCGCTGGGATAAAATTAAATACTTAGATAACTTGGTATGGTTTAGTTTAAGATAACGTAATTGTTTTTTGCAATGTTAATGTAAGTATGTAATTGATTTTTGCAAACTTTCTGTGTAAAAGTTTAAAGTAGTTATAAAAAAATGTTTTTTTCCATAATGTAGTTATGATAGGTAATTGGTCATAGTACATTGTACATTTATGTATGGTTCATGGTATCATGTTCACAAATATAGTAGCTTTATACAAAATAGTAGCTTGGTAGTATGATTGAATTACACACTATAAAATCAATGGTAGTATCTAGGTAATTTTGTTCTATTTTATCATACAATCTCATTTTATACAATGTTTGTTTTTTGTATGTACTAAACTCGATCATTTTTTAAAAATATCTGTAACGGCCTAGAATGATTTCAATACTTTTATTTATACGGCCTGCAATCCTTTTCATTGGCAAAAAAACGCTTTTTTTGGCAAAACGGCATTTTAGGATATCGTTTCTGCTGAAATCGGCGATTATTCAAGCTCAACACTTGGCAATACTGCCCCACTCTTCTTTCTTTGTTTATCTGTCAGAAAAAGTTTTTCTTTTGGTTGGCGCGCGCGGGCTCGAAACGAGTTTTGCGCCGATTGGAGTTTTCCTCGTTTTATTAATTAATCTGCAGACACAGGATATAGCGTTTTTGGTGCCCGCGATCGACCGTAACTGTCGCGCATCTCGAATAGTGCTAAAATCGCGATGTTTCTGAACAGTTGTGTAGACGAGGCCGTGCGAATTTTCCAGGAAAACTGGATAATCGCGTCTCTCGCGATCGCTGCGATTTTAGCGTACAATTACTACACTAGTACGTTTGATCATTTTCGCGAAAAGGGTATAGCGTTCTCTAAACCGCGCCTCTTCGCCGGAAGTCTCCTGCCTCGGTTGCTGCTCAAAAGATCGTTTCATGATTTTAACATTGACCTCTACAAGCAGTTTGATGGATTGCCTTATGGAGGTTTGTATTTTAGCATTTGGGCGCAGTTTTGCAAAATCATCCAACACACAATGATATGATTTTGAGTAATTATTTATTTATTTATTTATCCCTAGTTTTACATTATTCAATTTCCTATAATATATTTTACATAATTGCAGATTGTAGATCACATAACTATAGGTACACATAACTATAGATACACAGATCGTAGAGCCCTGGAAATTTACTAAAAAGTGCCGCTTCGACAGGATTTTATCACCTCACTAGGCAGAGCCTGTATCGAGGAGATATTATGTACTGCGTTCATCTGTTGCGTGTATATAGGTCATTGCTGCAATCTCGGGTTATTATATAAGTGTACATAGTATAACTATTAAAGTTTATTTATATATTACACAAAAACTTTAGTTATTACATTAAATTAGACAGGATATATACTCGTATATATGGGAGATATATTAATACAGTTATAAGCTAATGAGATAATAACAACAATGATAAATAATATAAAATATCTATGTACCTAATTAATAACGCTACAAAAAAGGATAATAAATGGGTCTCTTTTGTAAAAAATTTGTCTGATATACGTATTGTAAACAAGTATTGTTATTTAAAAATCAAAAAAAAAAAAACAATTTTTACTTTGTGAACCCAAAGGTAAGGGCGGTTAAACAAAGATGTCGCAGAACAGTCCCGGTGGCATAGTGGTTAGGTCGCCTGATCTCACTTTGTAAGGTTCCGGGTTTGATTCCCGGCTGGGTTACCATTTTCCGCTGGGATAAAATTAAAAATTTTGCATTTCAATTATGTCGATCGAATGCAATAACACACACATGTTACTCGCACACATACATAAAAACATTTTCATGGTAGGATTGGTTCGAAGAGATTGTAATATGGCAATAAACCCACCCATTGTGAAATTTCACATTAAAGAGTATAAACAAACAACCAAACAGTAACAATTGCATTCATATTGAGATTGTCAAATATTAAAAAAAAAAAAAATATTAGGTAAGTATTTATAGCAAGTGTTTCGGTGGTACTTATGTAGTTTAGCAAACTCTTCTAAATTGAAGATGTTATAATGTCCCCTCACTATATTGAACACACTGATTCCGCATCTGAAAAATATTCATAATTTATGCAGTTTAAAAAATCATATTTAACGCTCCATATACTATGTGATTAAGTCTCACATGCCATACTAGGTGAGGGTTTGAAATACCCCGAAAATAATATGAAATAAAATCAACAAATGAATACTTTATGACAGTTATTATTAGGAAATTTATTGTAATAACTAATAATAAATAGGTTTAACCCCTCGAGCCGCGAGATTTTGCGAGCGCATGTCTTTAAAAGACTATGTATAATTATGGAAATTTTAGATTTATTATGGCGGCCGACCAAAATATTAATTTCTCCCAAACCGTTGTTGCACTTTGGAATTGTTGCATATTAGAACCATAGAATACTAACTTTAGAGTCCGATCGGTCCCAACGAGGCGCAACTGTGCTTTTAAGTTTGAGTTCGATCGGTCCCTCTGAGACACGAGGGGTTAAGTAAAACGCATATTTATTTTTACATTTTATTGACTTTTATTAAAAAAAAAACAACTCGACTTTCTTCAACTTAAAAATCTTTTAAGCCTTGCCTTAGGAACTCATAGAAAAAAGCCATACTAGGTGGGGTGTGTGATATGCAAGTGCACTTTACTCATGTGTCGCGCGCCCTGAGGCTGATGCCAGACTGAATGAATTGCACTGGTCGAAACGGCAACGTCGCATTTGCAGTTACTGAGAAAACGAACTTGCGCGCCTTTATAGCTTAAAAATTATTAGGATTTTTTAACTGCTAGGGTGTGTTATAAAATTATACCCCACCTCGTACATGGAGGGAAAAAATAGTCCTAAAAAAACCAATAGGTATATGGATTCATAAACCTACTAGTATTACTACTACCTAGTATTACTATTAACCTAATTGGTATTAGTACTAACCTAGTAGTACTGCATCAACGTAATGGTACGGAAACATTTTATTCTGTAAAAAAAATAAAACTGAGATTATTTAGTTAAAAAATCATTTCAAAGTAACTAAAACAGATTTACATGCAGAAAAAATATTTCAAAGCAGAGTATATTTTAATAGAATAATACCTAATACAGTTATATCGTTAATGGATGTCCTCTTTAGTAAAAAAACAAGAATATTTTCATGCTTGACTGTACTTTGAGATGATTTTTTTTTTATTATTTCAAATCAGTTGATAGGAATTCCTACCATTTCAAAAATAACAAGTATAATATTTAAATATAGGTATACCTATTAAAGTATAATGTATGAACGTCGGTATTGCAAGGTATGAATGTTGAATATTCAAGCGCAGATTTTTTAGGTTATATAGAGGAAACAACACTTTCCAATATTTTCAATCAAAATTCTTACATAATTTTGTAGAATTTTCATGTGGACAATAGTACTAAATAATCAAACAAATATTGGATAAATTCACAAATTATCATACGGGAAGATATTTTTAAAGAAAAAACACAAATACAAACAAACAGTAACAATAATAATAGTCAATAGCTAATAGTAAAAAAAAACGCAATTGTAAAATAGTCAATAATAGAAAGAATAAGGAATAATAATAGTCAAGTAGGTCAATAGAGTTGCGAAAAATTGATATTGTCGAAATCCTCAATGTTATAAATGGGGTTTTTAATCAAAATACCCTGTACCTTTTTCTTAAAGTGAACCTCCCAAAGGCCCCTGATGTGTAATTGAAGTTTGTTGTAGAATAAGTAAGATTGACAGAGAAAGCTTTTCCGAACCTTACTCAGTCGCACCCTAAAATGACGCAAGTCCTCTCATACAAATTTTTTTACAGACTAATCTCAAAATAACGTCCATAGTTTATGGATGGCCCCTTTAGTAAAAAATAATACGAGGGTCATTTGAAAAGTTTCTGACCTTTTTAAGAAAAACACATTTAGCAGCGAAACAAAATTTATTTCTCGGCATAGTCTCCTTGCAAGTCTATAGATTTGGCCCAAAGTTTCTTCCATCCTTTTAAACCGATAGAAAATATTATCTAAAAAAAAATATTGTTTAAACCTGAAAAATACTGGTTTACAGCATTTTGTAATTTATATTTTTTCCCTGAGATGTATTTTCAAATTAGGAAACAGGAAAAAATGCTGAGTTGGCGAATCTGTCGAAAAGGGTGGGTGCGGAAGCAATTCAAACTCGCTTTTGATCAGGCGGTCCGTATTCACTTTTGATTGATCGTCAACAAGCGCAGCACCCAGCGCCCAGCAATTTTCAAATGGCATCACAGCATCCAGCGATGATAATTTTCTCATATCCGAATCTTGCTGTAAAATCTTGTCCACCCATTCAGATGATATCCAACAAGCCTCAGCAATGTCCTGTCAACAGTCAATGATCTTCCATCACAGCTTGATGCATTAAATCAACCATTTTAACAGTTTTAGCAGTTTTCAAGCGCCCGGAACATTCCTCGTCTAAAATGCTCGCATGACCACTTCTGTACTCGGCCACCCAACGTTTGACCTTTGAAAATGAAGAGGAGGCTTTACTGTATACGGAGTCTAACTCATCTTTTATTTCCTGAGTCTTTTTCCTTTTCAAATGAAGGAATTTTATCATTGCGTGATACTCAATTTTCTCCATTGTTGACAGACAATGGCAGCTGATAACTTTGGAAGAGCGCCATATACAAAGTGATGATCAGAATGAAATTTTATTCTACAGTTACCTTATTGAGGGCGGAAACTTTTCAAACGACTCTCGTAACATTAATTATAATGGTAATATATTTGTTTTGTAATCAGCAAATATAAAATTGCAATAAATGGCTCTAGAAATTGAGTAATGGTCTTATTAAAATCGTTATTATTAAAATCAGTGTTATTAAAATGTTAAAAAATCAGTGTAATTAAAGGGAGCTAAGGGGTTCTTGCTGAGTTGGCCACGAAGACCCATTCTGTTCAGGGTTGGTCACACTCACGGGTCCGACCACAAGACCCATCCGACGGCCTCCACGCATTAAGTGCGAGCCTGGGTAGGACTCTGGTCTTAGGGTTAGTTTCCCCTAGGAATCAACCTTCTGGCGCTCCTGGATGGTCTGCGCTCCTTGCGGCATACGCCAATCCATTGCGCACTCTGACTAACAGTCGGGGGAGTCCGGAAGCAGTACTGTTTACTATAGAGCGGGGGTGGTTGCGGACCTTACTGCGACTGCCCTTGAAACGACCAGAACAGCCGGGCAAAGGATGCCGTGGTCCGCGATAAATTCGGTATACACCGTTTCACCGCAAGGGAGAGGACCGCGCAAGCGACCTCGAACTCGTAACCAATCGAGAGACTCGAGTAATCTGGTCGCAATTGGAAGTAAGGGCGTGAGTGTAAGCCTGCTGGGTAACACTCCTGGCTATCTCGCGGTTAAGGCGTTGGCCTCTTACGGGTTTGTGACGGAGCTTGACGGTGAACTGTTTTGTCCAAGTCTTCTGCGCTCACTCCAGGGAGATAGAACGACTAATCGTTAAATCTTCCTGAGGTGACGGGCTCGCCCGTTGTAGTTGACAACTATTAAAGTGTTAATAAAAATCGTTAGTTAAAATAATGGGTTTTTATAATTAATCGGTCCTTTATAAAAAACCATTCATTATCAATTTTAATATTGTTGGCTCAATAAATTTTGGCCGTCAATGCTGTTTGCGACATCTGAATTTCCCTTTTGTGAGTTTTTCCCTTTCTAATAAAGATTTTTTTTCACTGCACAATACTCAAATTTCTCCATTGTTGACGGACAATGTCAGATGACAACTTTTGAAGAGTGCCAGAGACAAAATAATGATCAGAATGAATTGAAATTTTTATAGTTTAATGTCGAGGCCATCTATCGGATGGCTAAAGTTTTTTTTTCTACACTTACATATGTCAATGAGGCCGGAGACTATTCAAATGAGTCTCGTAATATCATTGTACTCGATCGTACATACTTACTTTGAAATTATTTTTGCCAGAATTTGTTACTCAGTTTATATGTCGATGACCCCTAAGTGAACATCAGAATATAGTCGTACTCGATTGTACGTTGAAATTATAATTTTTATAGAATAGTTGAGTAGTTTAATGAGATTGTAATCTTACTCGACTGTACTGAAATTATTTTTAAATAAATAAAATACAAACGGAGCTGCCATGGAATTCACCAACCGAAGTCGGGCCCATCATGTAGTGTTATTACACTTCTGGGGGGTGAGCAGTGGATTCCGGACTAACGACCGGCTGTGGTAGGTTTAGGACAGCTGTTTTGCCACATTTGAGCGTACACCTTACCACCCATTCACTCCCCCTTCGAAGCCATAGAATTTGAGATGCGGAAAATCCGGTTTTAGATATTTTTTCTAAGAAGGAGTTGATTATTTTCCTGGAGAGACCAAGATCTTTAAAAAGGCGAAACAGAGATTTAGCTGGCAGGCCACGAGCGCCAACTTCCCCCGCGTGAAGGTGAACAGTGAAGCCATTCCGGGTTATGGCATTCGCGAGATCATGGTATTTATTTAATTTGTACTCGTGGTATTTTGGGATATTTGGTTCCCATGGAACAGTTAATTCTACAATAAGGGCCACCTTCCAAGATAGAGAGTCAAGAGTTATATCTGGACGGAGGGCTGTGCATCCGAGACTTTCAGGGAATTTATACTGCTTAGAGACCTAATCAACCTCCAGAATCCAATCTGAAGCTTTCTCAATTATTGAGAAAGGTTTTGTAGTTAAATGTTATTTGCCTTTAGAGCCATCCCGCACAAACTGTATTGGGGGTTTGGAGGATACTGTCAAACCCTTGTTGGCACGAGCCACTGAGAGACTAATTACCTCGCAGAATAATCTCAAATGAGTACGTAATTTATGGTTGCCCCTGCTAAGTGAACATTAATTCAGTTCAGTTCTGTATTTCGGAATGTACTAGGCTGTACCTTGAAATTATTTTTATGCGATAATTGGGCACAACAGCACAAGTAATTAGGTGTATAAAGAGTGTAATTAGGGACATAGGTATAAAATAAAAAAAATTAAATACAAACGGAGCTGCCATGGAATTTACCGACCGGAGTCGGGCCCATCATAATACTATTTTTTTTTTTACACTTCTGGGGGGTGAGCAGTGGATTCCGGACTTACGAACCGGCTGTGGTAGGTTTAGGACAGCTGTCTTGCCACATGTGAGCGTTCACCTTACCCATTCACTCCCCCTTCGAAGCCATAGAACTTGAGATGCAGAAATCGCGGTTTTAGATAATTTTTCTAGAAAGGAGTTGATTATTTTCCTGGAGAGACCAAGATCTTTAAAAAGGTGAAACAAAGATTTAGCTGGCAGGCCACGAGCGCCTACTTCCACCGCGTGAAGGTGAACAGTGAAGCCGTTCCGGGTGACGGCATTTGCGAGGTCATGGTATTTATTTAATTTGTACTCGTGGTCTTGTCAACGGGTAGCGTAAACAAGTCACCATTAAATTACATTATTTTTTACCATTTTATTCCATTAAATTATAATAGGTGAATTACAGATCAGAAAAAAACAAAAAAGGACCTGACGGGATCAAGATCCACCCACACCGAGTAGATCTTGATCGTTCTATTCCATGTCATGTTTTCTTCTCGCTTCATTTAAGGGCATACTACGATCTTTCTTTTGATAATCGATTTATGCTTTGATTTGTTTTTGGGAACAAGTCACAAGATGACATTAGTATCTCATTTTCAGCAAAAAAATTGACATGGATTGTTCTTTCCAGTAACCCCCTTCAATTTCATTCTACTCCAGTAGGTGCGCATTTCTAGGATGCGTCATTGCATCTAACATTATCAGTAAATATTAGTTAAATAATGTAAGGTAACGTAACTATTGTAATTAATTATGGAAAATAAACTATCGTGATAGTTGTGACTATATAAATTAATTTGAATAATTTATAACTGGTACGAGAGTCTCAAGCTAGTTCATAGTATTATTTTTTAACTGGAATCTTCTATATATTTTTTAAAGGTTTCTTCGAAGGCCGCCGCCCCGTTCTCATGATACGAGATCCAGAGCTGATCAAAACAGTTCTCATAAAGGAGTTCGATCATTTCTGCGATCGCAATACTCTGATACAGGGACGCAAGCATTACTCGACTCGTATGCTGATTTTGCTGAAGGTTAGTGTAGTTTTTATAGAATAATTCTAGAATATTGGGTCCTTATGAAATTAGCGTTTTGTATGAAAATAGTACAACGAGAAAATAATAATATATATTTAATTAATCAAAGTATGTACCATTGTTATCTATGCTCTTTATAGGTAGTTCATTGTAGTATGCCATTTTATAGGTACTTCATTGATTCCTTTGCTGAAAATATTGTGGGAGCAATAATCAATAAAATCTTTTAAGGCGGTTTGGACTGCCTCATCGGAATAGATTTTTTTCCTTTCATGAAACTGTCCAAATTCCGGAAATAGTGGTAATCTGTTGAAGCAAGGTCCGGAGAGTATGGTAGATATCGGAGATATTCGAATCGTAGCTCCTCTAATTTAGCGACCGTTTCTTGTGCAGTGTGTGATCTAGCGTTGTCCTGAAGCAGCAGTGGGCTAGAGGAATTGTTTGTTTATACTCTTTATTGTGAAATGTCACAATGGGCGGGTTTATTGTCGTGATAATCTCTTACAACCAACCCTACTATGACGTGTTATATGTATGTGTGCGTGTAAGATGTCTGTACGTGTGCTTCTTGTTATTGCGTCCAATCGACAAAATTGAAAATGCAATTCCGTTAATTTGATCGCAACGGAAAATGGTGACCCAGCCGGGAATCGAAACCGGGCCTTACAATGTAAGTTCAGGTGACCTAACAACTATGCCACCGGGCCGTGAATTGACCAGTCTCGGTTGCTCAACGGCTAACTTTTCCATCATAGTTTGCGATTGTTAACAATACAGATCTGCTGTAATTGTCTGGCCAGATTTTAGGAAGCTGTAGTGGAGGATTCTGTAGTCTTCGTCCGCCTATGGGGTTTGTGCTGTAGGTCAAAATATCCAGAACGAAAACGTTGGAACCACAAACTTACCTTGTTTTTTTTACAGTAGCTTCCCCATACATATCATTAATCCTACGAGCTGTTTCTGCAGCGCTAATGCCACGGTGGAACTCATATTTGTAAATAACATGATATTTTAAGTTTTCCATATTGTGAACAAAACAATGTCAAAGGAAAATTAAATGGCATAAAAACAAATAAATCACTAAATTCGAAACGCAAATACACAAGTAAAAATTTGTAATAAATTTGAATGTGGAATTCCTAACCAAAAGCCAGATTATTTGATATCAAAGTGGCCAGTTCAAGAAAATGCCAATTTCATATGTAACTACCTAATAAACAGTGTAGACATTTTTTCATTATTGTTGAAGTTGCTTTTGTTTCATATCGTCGTGGTGTTTTTCAGGGTCAAGAATGGAAATCGGTCCGGTCGATTTTAACGCCAACCTTCAGTTCGTCAAAGCTGAGAGGTATGACTTCGATTATAAACAATTGCGCGGAGCAAATGGTGGATATTTTACACAAAAGAAACGGTGAATATGCCTCGTTTACGTGCACCTTTTGAATATTTCTTGTATTTTATTTTGATTATTTTGTTTCGCAGACGGCGACACCGAGTTGGAAATGAAGACATTTATGGGGCGATACACTTTGGATATTATCGGCAGTTGCGCTTTTGGTATCGAGTGTGATTCGCTTAAGGATTCCAGCTCGGAGTTCATTAAGGTATGCATTTAAAATAATTCAGTTGCATCACCCCAAGACTTTCCCGGCAAGTAGTGAAGGACTGACTTCATTTGTATATTAACTGCATGAATAAAATCGATGCACCCGCTCTCGGCCGGCGTACGAACTCAGTTGGGTTCATTTAAGACAGCCTCGGGCGGTGCAGTTCGTTTCTCGGCTACGGGCTGGGTTGGACCAAGCGCCAACAGATGGTGTTAATATTTAATTAAAATGTATGGCAGAATTCAAGCTACACTAATAATTATTAGTGTAGCTTGTATATGAGATATACCAAAATTTCACAATGTGATTACGGCCCAACGAGGCTTCTGTGTACCAAATTTCAAGTCCTTATCCGATATTTCGAGATTGAAATATGACTAGTGTGCCCCTGACCGATGACCGAGACAGGTTGATCGATTTCAACGACAATATTTTCAACTCTTGCCTTAACCAAGTGTTGCTTGCATGCCAAATTTCAGAAAGTAAAATTACAGGGTTGCGATGATTTAAATCATTTGATTTAAATTGGTGATTTAAATCGCGATTTAAATCGCAATTTAAATCAAGTGATTTAAAAAAAAAAACAATGATTTTAAATCAATATTTTTTTACTGTAACCAAAAAATGAATGAATGAATGAATGAATGAAAATCTCTTTATTGCACAATAAAAATAAGGTACAATGGCGGACTTATTGCTACACTACAGCAATATCTTCCAGTCAACCAACATGCTGGTGTGAAAAGAAGAGTAGGCAACAAAATTATAGCTTAAAATTAAATTTGAAATTATAGCATATAATATCTAAAGTAAAAAGTAAATATATAAATAATTTTTTGAGTTGGACATATTATATGTATGTATATGTACACCCTTGTGCAAATTAATCTGAACACTTCAAAATATTTCATACTGGCAAGTAAAATCTGTTTTTTTGATGTGGCAACACTGTTCTGTACTGTGAAATGTCATTCTAACCTCTAATGTGACCCTAAGAGCTTGTCATATTGTTGTTGTGCGTGGATTTTAGTGTTTTTTCCTCACATTGTGTATGTCGGGGACTTTTTGAAGATTTTTGAAGATATTCGGATGTAATTCATCCCTACGAAGACGATGGATATCTCGTTGGAAATCCGTAGCAAGGTGATTGCTCTAGATGCGCACACATCGCTAAGTCAAAGACGAATATCTGAGGAATGTGGCATATCACTGGGATCAACTAACGCCATCATACGGAATCACAGGGAATCTGGTTCAATTTTGCCACAACGAATCGGAAAATGTGGCCGCAAAAGGAAAACTACAATGAAAGATGACACCATTTTGATTCGCAACAGTAAAATTAACCCACACAAGACTAGTGACGACTTACAAAAGGAGCTTGCAGCTTCTGGGACGATCGTGCACGCATCTACGGTACGTCGAAGACTCTTGGAAAGTGGGCGAAAAGCTAGGAGACCCTTAAAAAAACAGCTTCTTACAAAAACCATGAAGAAAAAAAGGATGACATGGGCACAAAAATATAAGCTCTGGACTTCTGAGGATTGGAAAAACGTTTTATTTTCTGACGAGAGTCACTTTTTTGTCCAGGGTATGCGTTACCAATTCGTTCGCAGGGCAGACGGAGAACCACTTTCTCCAGCCCATATCCAACAATCGGTGAAACATCCCGTTAAGAAAATGTTTTGGGGTTGCTTTTCATTCTATGGCACTGGTGCATTAGTTCCGGTAACAGGAATGATGAATAGTGCAAAATACATAGAAGTTTTGACGGACAGAATGATACATGAGCTAAAAAAAATTCCAACAGAGACTAAAATATTTCAACAAGACTTGGCTCCTTGCCATGCTTCCAAGTTGGTAAAGAAATTCTTTACCGATAACAGCATTATGTGTTTGGATTGGCCTGGAAACTCTCCAGATTTAAACCCAATCGAAAACTTGTGGTCAATCTGTAAAGCACGGCTAAGAAAAATGGACTGCACTACAAAAGAAAAGCTCGTAAATGCTGTAATTGAGGTGTGGTACAGAGATCCGAAAATTCGTGAAAACTGTAAAAACTTGGTGGAATCAATGCCGAAGCGTATACAGTTGCTACTTAAAGCTAAAGGAGGCCACATAAAATACTAATTTATAAGCTAAGTTAAAGTTTTGTATGATTTTCATGAATAAAACCATTATTTGACTAAAATTGCCAGTGTTCAGATTAATTTGCACAAGGGTGTATATACATACATATTTTGATATAATAACAAATAAATGAATAAATAAATAAGTAAATAAATAAACTGCCAAAATAAGGTAAGGAAAGGGAGGGGATAAAGGAAAGGTTAGAATTTATGATTAATATTTATTGTGAAAGGAAATGCTTTTTCAATGATTGCTTAAAGGTGAACAGCGAGCTAGCGCCTCGAATAGCTAAAGGAAGCTGATTCCACAGTCGAGCTGCATGTACGGAGAAGGAGTAGGAAAAAAAAGTGGTATTGTGTTTTGGGATACGTAGGATATTATTCTGACTTGAACGAAGTGGGAGACCATGACTTCCTAACCCGGTAAAAGCCTCGTTGAGGTAGGAGGGAGATGTAGGGAAATTCTTATTTGAAAAAATAAGAATTTAAATTAAATAACAAAATGACAACCTCAGCCAAAAAATGTCTTCCCCCGACATTAGTTGATATACAAGTCATAGAAAAAACTGCCCCTACTGATTGGTGGATTGCGATACAATATGAAAAAATGTATAACCGAAGAAGAATTGGATATAATCAAGCAACTGCTAAGTACAGTTTCTTCATCCGCTGGGGTCGGAAGAATATTTTCGGCATTCAATTTGATGCACAGCAAAATAAGAAATAGATTAGGCAACGAGAAGGCGGCTAAATTAGTCTTCCTTTTGAAAAACTAAATTCGAACAAATTACAAAACCAATAACATATAAGTTACTGTTACTAATATAATAATGTATAAATATAAGTAAGTGAGTGCGACTGCGGTGAAACCCATGTGGTTTAATTTATGTTAATTTAATAATTTTAAGACCTTTTTTCTTTGTTCACTTCGTGATAAATATGACAAAAACGCTACAATATTTCTGGATTTAAAAAAATGGTTGAAAAATGTTTTTATTTAGAAGAAGTAAGAACTCCTTGATTTTTGTACATTTTACAATAGTTTTTGTTAAATAAATGGCAAATAAATATGCTACCGTGTTTTTACTTTTTAGCAGAACTAATAATATGTTGATTTGAGTTAATGTTATTAAACATATTCTAAGTGTCAACATATTCAAAAAAAATCTCACCTATAAATAATAATTAAATAATAAATTTATAAGAATATAGTGCAATTCTACAGTCTGGATTCACTCGCGGTTAACATGGGACGCGTCCCGAAGGATCTTATCGGTCTGAGCTGTTCACTTTAAATATTCGACCAGCGTGTCTATGGACAAAGTCGACCATCGAAAACAAGCGAACTGTCATTACTGGCTGGGGGCAAATCGACTTTGCTGAAGATACATCGGACGGCTTACTGAAGGTGGTGGTGGATTTGATTGACCAGCCGACCTGTCGAAGACTATATGCAAAGACTCTCAGAAAGAGGTTACCGCAAGGTATAACGGACGATCAATTGTGCGCTGGAAGCTTAGAAGGAGGACGAGACTCTTGTGGAGGCGATAGTGGTGGACCTCTGCAAGTGAAGCTATCTGACAACCAATGCCTCTTCAACATAATCGCCGTTACCAGTATCGGAAAGAGCCCTTGCGGAAGTGCCAAGGGACCTGGCATATACACTGCCGTGAAGAGTCATGTGAAATAAATGGCGTTTTAGGAGTATGTCTACCGCCGGAAAATTGACCAAAAACTGACGGGAATTTGCCAAAAGGGAAACTATCACAATTTTGTATAATGTAAGAACAACAGACTGTATGCTGTATTCAACACAGCCCCATGAGCAACAACACGAGATCATCAGAAAACCAGGATAAATCCAATAATGCATCTTCTACATCACCGCCTACTACAACAACTACCAATAAGTCACCGGTCATCTCTACAATAACTCCAGGAAAACCTTAAACATTGCCACAAGCCATAACTACCAATTTCATAAATGACAGTGTGGAAAAACGAACTAAATCCGTAAAAAAAAGCTCTGCAATATTGAGTATAAATTTAACAATGACAGCCATTGCTGCGTTGGCGATTAATTTATTTATTTTATTTTATCTGCATCCAAACTTTTCTCTGGTCGTAACGGTCTCCGTTCCATCGGGTTAAGAAGAGGGAGGAAGAGAGAGTGCACCCGTGGTCGCGCGCCCACCTGTGCACTATAATATAGCCTGCGCACTTGACTGCTTCCGAACAATGGACTCTGAGAAGACTAAAAAAGTCACTAGAATCTCAATGCAGTCGCTATGGCCGAACACGGCTAGAAGGATATATATATTAAAACATATTTAAATAAATAACAATTGTGTTTTTCCTGACTTCCAAATTTAATAAAATACAAATATTTTAAAAATCTGATTTAAATCAAATAAATCCGATTTAAATCAAATTAATCCTTTTTTTTTTATTTTTCAAAAAAAACATGATTTTTATCAACCCTGTAAAATTACATTATGTTTTAGTTTATAACTTAATAAAATGTTTTATTATAAGCTTTTATTTACGTTGCATTGTTTGTATGTATTTAAGTACATAAGTTGTCCGCTTCTAAATTTGCAAACCATTTTCCTGGTATCCAATTGAGTTGTAATTTGGCATACTTACACAAGCTAGGTGACATTATGGTACCATCGACATGTAATATTATGGTACCATCGAGCTGATTTGATGATGGAGCTGGGATCTATGAACTGGAACTCCCAGATGCAAATGGTAGGACAGTCGAATTTGGGCTAGTACAAGGCCGTGCCCAGAATTTTTTTTCGGGGGGGGGTCCAAAAAAAAAAGTTTAGCGGAATACTCCTAATGTATTTTTTGCACCTAAAAGTCGATTTTATCTAGTGTAGATCTATTTCATTTTGGAAAGTCGATTCTATCTAGTGTAAATCCATTTCATTTCGGGGGGGGTCCGGACCCCTAGGACCCCCCCCCCTGGGCACGGCCTTGGGCTAGTATGTTTTGTTATCGCGAGTAGTTTCCATTACACGTGGTGACGAGGATCAGAAGATGGAACCGGAAGATTTCCACTGGAATTCCCTAATGGAAAGTGCTAAGATAGTCGAGCTTAAGCTAGTTTGTTTTGTTGTATTGAGTGTGAGCTAATGGGCCCTGTTGCAGTTTGGCCACTAAGACTTATGTGTTTAGGGTCGGTCAAACGTACCGGTCAACACCCATCCGGCGGCCTCCATGCAGAAGTGTGACCCCAGGTAGGACTCTGGACCGCGGGCCAGTTTCCCCTAGGATTCAACCTTCGGGCGCTCCTGGACGGTTTGCGCACCGTGCGGCGTCAGCCAATCGATTGTGAATTCCGACTGACAGCCGGGGTAGTCTAGAAACATTACTGTCTCCTATAGAGCGGGGGTAGTTGTTTACCTTAGGCCGTGGTCCGCGATAGATTCGGTGGACACCGCATCACCGCTACGTAAGGGAGAGGACCGCGCAAGCGACTTTGAACCTGCAACCAGGCGGGAGACCGGAGTAATCTAGTTGCAACTGTAAGTAAGGGCGGGAGTGTCGGCCCGCTGGGTGATTAACCCGGTTATCTCGCGGTAAGGCGTTGGTCTCTTACGGGCGAGTGGCGTAACTGACAGTGAACTGTTATCGCACACCTCGCGGGATATAGAACAATCTAATATTGTTATAACATCCTGAGGTGACGCGTTCGGCCGTTGTAGTCGATAGCTCTAGTTGTTGTCTTGAGTACTTTCATATCCATGATTTAATGCTTGTTTTCTGTTTAAGGTTGCAGAAACATTCAATCACATCCCAGTTCTAAAACGAATATTCGTTTTCATGA
Source organism: Micropterix aruncella (assembly GCA_944548615.1). Lineage (NCBI taxonomy): Eukaryota > Metazoa > Arthropoda > Insecta > Lepidoptera > Micropterigidae > Micropterix > Micropterix aruncella. Next base: position 5,131,164 of record OX155958.1, read on the forward strand.
TTATTATCCTCATGCCGACGTTGTTTAAATTCTTGCCAATAACCTTATTAAATACAAAATGCACAGACAGGCTGGTAGAGATGCTGCAGGAGTCGAAAAAAATGAGGGATTTTCCGCAAAATAAGTAAGTTTCAATTTGTGTATTAAGTTACTTTATAGTGGATACTTTTTCACTAAAACGTTATATATATTTAGAGTATCATCATTGATTATATAGCGTATTAGATTGATCAACGATCTGCCCCAATCAGGAAACCAGTAGTTTACCACAAAATGCAAGTACGAGGTTAGATAGAAAAGTTTCCGGAATGGGCAAGAAATGGCGTGCATACAGCGAAATGTTTCTCAACACCAACCTATTTTAAGAAAGCTGTCAAATTTTCAGATAGCTACGTCACACAGTTCTTGTTTACCAGGCAGTTTTGTCAAACAAATCAGGCACTTTTGCTAAAATGGAAAAAAACGAATTTCGTGCAGAATTGTTATCGTTGGTTAAATGATTGGATTTCTATAATTAATAGGTGCTTTATTAAAATCCATTCATTAAAAAAGTTATTATAGATGGCCCAATAAATTATTAGTTTGGCCGTCAATGCTATCAACGCCACCTGCATTTCGCCGTTTTGTAAGGGTTGTCAAACTGTTGAATGGAGTTGCATAATTTGATACCATATATAATCAATAGTATCATTTACTTTTTTAGATCTATAACAGATGTATTTTTTCTGACCAAAGGTTGGATATTTTTTAAACAGGTAGATACATAGTTACATTCTTTTTACAGAAGAAATGATTTCCTGCAACTAATTCTCGAGGCAGCCAAACTGGAGGAAAATCGGAAAGGTAACTGAAACCTTTTTTACAAGCTTTTATTTACCTTGCGATGTTTGTCAGTATGTTTGTTTAGGTGAAATCTTGCAAGCTGAATTAAAACCACTTCCTCTAATCTTATGAAGTTGAAATTTTACATGTTGGTTCAGTTCCGATTACAATGCATTTTTATGGTGAGAATGACCTGATTCTACCCCCAGGATCGGCTCCCGATGGGGATACTCTTTGACGGTCAACAGTGTAACAGAAATTCCTTTTTTTTTTTCGCGCTTGTGTCACAAATTATAATTAAAGGTTACTTTTAAGGGTTTTCTATAACCTTTTCATGTCCCGAAACGTTGTTTATTGTTGCTTTTTCGAAATTATCAAAATTTCGTCTGACAGCTGTCAAGGAAAATTTTGATAATTTCGAAAAAGCAACAATAAACAACGTTTCGGGACATGAAAAGGTTATAGAAAACCCTTAAGAGTAACCTTTAATTATAATTCGTGACACAAGCGCGAAAAAAAGGAATTTCTGTTACAGCCCCAACTCAAGAGAAAAACCAACGATTTTGATTGAATCATCCCGATTCCCAGCTACTACGAGCTTTAAGACACTAGAACAACAACAACTCCTAACTTAACAAACCTTCTTCACGTTAACTATAATCAATTAATCCGTTCAGTAACGATAGCAGAGGCAAACTTTTACCAACTAAAACTTACACCCATTACTCTATCGCCAGAGTAAGAAAAGAAAATAAAAAAATGAAACCCAACACCAACATAACTACTAACCAGAAAAAAAGGAATTTCTGTTACAACAGCACAGACACACTATTTTATATACACATTCAATTATGATAGCCCGTTCTAAATGTCACCATGACATGGCTGCTGCACCCAGGGTTGGCTCCCGACGAGGGGACTCCTCAACGGTCAACAGCACAGCAACGAAATTTTGTATACGCATTCAATTAAGCCTGTTCTAAGTTACACCGCGACAGGGCTGCTACACCAAGGGCTGGTTTCAACACTCAATGGTCAACAGTAATTCTGTATAGCATTCAATTATGATAGCCGCGTTCTAAGTTTCACTATGACATGGCTGCTGCACCAAAGGTTGGCTTGGGACAGAGAATTTTAATAAAAGTTTGTTTTTAAAAATGTATTTTTACTATTAACTTATTTATTTTTTAAGCTCCTAACTGAAAATTTATTTTATGATTTCAGTTTTTGATGATACCACGTTGGACGCGCAAATAGTGCTGTTTATCATCGCCGGTTTCGAGACCTCGAGCACTCTATTATCCTTCGCCGCATTCGCTCTTGCCCAACACCCAGAAATTCAAACGAAACTGCGCGATGAAATCTTATCTGTCTTCAACAAATCTGGTGGCATCAATTACGAAAATCTCACGGAGTTACCGTATTTAGATATGGTCTTATCAGGTGTGTATGTTTGCTTCTTATTGTTATGAACAACTTATTATTTGCATGAGAATAAGCTTCTTCTTCTTCTGGCATATAGGTTCAATAAAAAAAAAAACCAATGTAAAATTGACAATAAATAATCGAAAAGTCAACATTTACAATTTATAATCGAATCAACTATAATCATGACATTATCTGAGGTCTAAATCGAGATCCACTCTGCAGTCTACAGTCTACTCCGGACAACGGCGCACATAGCCCCAATAGCTAAATTACGATGGCAAAAATATAAATAATTATTTTCTTCAAACTAACCACAAATACGTTTAAACCGTTCTCTACAAACCAGCCCACAATCCTCAGTAAAAAAATATTATCCTAATGCAATACGATAACCTGTGCGTGCCCGTAAAGTCAATAATCTTTTACATGGACCTGCGCGGCCCTTACCGTTTAAATGCGCCTGAATTTTTAAAGGAGTAGCCGCGCTCGTCCTACATTTAAAATTACAAAGTTTTCAACATGGAATATTAAAATGTCAGTAATGTACTTTAACCCCTCAAATGTGAGGCGTCCCTTAAGGGATGCCTTGGCAAAATGTATACAAAATGTATATAAATTTATATAAATGTAAATATAAATGTAAATGTGCGCCGCTTTATAGTAATCCGCTCTATAGTAATGCTATAGCTCTAGAGTAAACCCCGCTCTATGTAAATGTAAATGTAAATATAAATTTATAAACATTTTGCCGTAGGCAACCCGAGCTAATCGCCATTCATTTGAGGGGTTAATCTGCAATTATTGATAATATAATAGTTGTACGTAGTACAGATATAATGCAACTTTTAAGAAATAATATTTTGGTTTTAAAAAACCATAAAATTTTACTTTAGCTAGTGTTACACAAAAAATCCTGTAAAGTACCATTACTTTTTTTACTAGTTCAAAAATATACCTTAAAGCTAATATAAAAAAGTAGAACACAAGTCCTCATTTTCGCCCTTTTGTTAAATTAAGCCCGTTCTTTGCAGGTAGTCCTAGTCTTTTCTGTAAAGGAAATGAAGATTAGGAGAAGAAAAATATTTACAGTGTTAAAAAATAAACAGTTTTAGAAGTTATCGTCATTAAAGTGGAATAAATAGTTTTTTGCAGTATATATTGGACAAGTTTAGTGTCAGTGAATTTTCTCAACATTTTACAAAACAAATAAAACTTGGTAGTCAAAGTATTTGTTTCGAAGCTTTTGACGAAATGGCGTCGTTGTAATTAAACATGTATTAGCGTTTTAATAGCAAGCACTTAAAATGGCGAAATTAGGACTTGAAACTCCCGGAGATAGAGCTATCACAGTTTCCATCATCAGATGCAAGGCAGACCAAGAAGATTGTTCGAAGACAGTAAGCAAAGACATGTTAAACTGTTTCTATCAGGTCTCAGTTCTGAAGAATTTTGCTTGGATGCAGAATCAAGCTTAGTGATATCTGTCAAGAGAATTACAGACCAATTTGTGAAATGAACCATCCAATCTTCGCCCAACAGATTAAAAAAAAATAAAGTTGTGCATGATCGCGTCATCCTCTGCTACTATAAAAGCGTCAAGCCCTGAAGAAGCTTTGTGTCTTATAGTATATTTTGGGTTGGTAAAAGAAGAATATATTATAATGAGACTTGGAGCAAAAGGTAAACGGGCTGATGTTTATCCCTCATATTATGTGATAGCAAAGGTAAAATGGAAGTGTTATCCGGCAAATATTAAAATACCGAAGAACGAACCTGGGGTGCAACTGCTGGATCTGAAAATACACATATGCTTCTGCTGAATCTACACATATATACTACACAATATCACTTTAGGAAAACATCAAGAATCAACATGAATAATGACCGAAGACTATTGCGGTTGCTTGACATTATAAATAGGATAGAAAACGAATTTACCGCGTGAAATTTGTAGCACCCGACGTTTCGGTGACGTTGCAGCCGCCGTTGTCCAGGGTAGGCTGAAGAGCTCTCAATCCGTTGTTTTGCGGGTAGGCCGGGAGCAATTCTACTTTCCTCGCATGATCCGGGAAGCCATTAAAATAAGAAGAACCCCGAACTTCAATAGAGATGACGGTTACAAACTCTCTTCTACGTGGAACCCTCTTCTTAAAATGTTCACGCCGCCGAACGCAAAGATGTAAGACAGGATACAGTGAGTGTTGTGTGCAAGACGGATTTTCAAAATTCGCGCACTCCGAGCCTGGCCCCCCACCACCGTTATAACCTACGCAGTGGCGGCAGCGGTATGCGGCCTACCCGCAAAACAACGGATTGACAGCTCTTCAGTCTACCCTGGACAACGGCGGCTGCAACGTCACCGAAACGTCGGGTGCTACAAATTTCACGCGGTAAATTCGTTTTCTATCCTATTTATAATGAATAATGACATTTTTAATACCCGAGCTGGTATTCTCGGACCCTATTGCGACAAATATAAAACACAATTTAATGAACTTGTATTAAACATGCTAAGACTGCCTTTTTTCTGTGGTGGTGATGATGGCGGCAATGATGGGCAGGAGTCTGAATGGTGATAATAAGGATGATGAGGATGTGGATGTATAATAATATTTGTATCTACCTATGTCACTATTATTTTGTATATTTTAAAGTACAGAAATAATTTAATATGATTAAAAAAACGAATACTATGAGCACCTGACCCCAACTAACACTAACTACTTTTCTGATAGATAATTATTGGGTTAAGCATTTCTGATGAGAATATAAAATAAAACCGTATTTTATATTTATGTCATCATAAATTGATAATTAGGCCGTATGTGCGGCGGTTGCAATATCGCCGAAACGTCGAGTGCTACAAACTCCAACCGGTAAATTTGTTTTATCTTATTTATAATGTAGATGCGACGTTTCGCATGCTTGAGTCTCACCAGGTTGTAGTTCTTTTTAATAAATATGAAGAAAAAAATTATATTTATATTCATTTCAATTTAATAATAGTTTTGTTAAGTGTGTATATCGACCAGCAACTCCAACTTGGATCTGACTGTTCACTGATCGCTTGCAACTGACTGAGGAGTATTATTTTACATCTCTAAACAAGTACCGTTAACAATGATGCAACCATGACGCAACCATGACGCAACCCTGTCGCAATGTTTGACGTTTGTTGGCACACTGGTGCAATTTACACCTTATTTTGTAGCAGACAATTACTCTTTTTGATTGATGTTTTTGCTGTCTTTTAGGTGCTGCACGTTTTCCAAATTTGTCTTAGAGGTATAGATATTTTGGAAATGGGTTATGTTTCAATTGCAGTTTTCAAAGGTTACAGAGGAAGATAGATCAATTGATGAATAAGTTTCTGAATTTCATCTTTCCAGAGACACTGAGACTCCACCCGCCAGTAGCGAGGATAGACAGGACGTGCACTAAGCCGTATCAGTTTCCCGATTCAGAGTTGAAGATCCGGGTGGGTGATGTCGTTGGTGTATCAATAGCGGGGCTCCACATGGATCCTCTCTATTACCCGAATCCCACGGAATTCAACCCGGAGAGATTTACCGCCGAGGAGAAAGCAAACAGACCGCCTGGAGTTTATTTGCCGTTCGGAGCGGGACCCAGAAACTGCATAGGTTTGTTTTACAATTACGTCATCATTTGTCATGTTTAAGGTCTCAGAGCGGTTAATACTTCTGGATATTTGGCCTCCAATGACAGAATGATTGCACAACAATTAGAGACTTTTGCATTCCTTCTCCAATGCACTGGAATTTAATGTTGTATGACTGGATGCCAGAGATGCTTTCTATTTAAATGGCTGTCAGCACACACTTCTAGATCACAGTAACCTGGCTCGTTAGAGCTATTTTGAGGATAGTTCATGTCCCCTTTGTAGCAATACCCCTTGCACATATTCTAGCTGTCTGCAAGGCGGCATTAGATCAAGGACGGTATACTTACCGCCATGACAAAGTCCTCGCTGTTATTCGCGATGTAATTAGCAGCATCTCAGTGGCTCATGCCAAGAAGGGTCTGACACTATCCTCCAAACCCCAATACAGTTTGTGCGGGATGGCTCTAAAGGCAAAAACATTCCACTACTAAACCTTTTTCAATAATCAAGAAAGCTTACGATTGGTCGATTCGGTCTCTAAGCAGTATAAACTCCCTGAAAGTCTCGGATGCACAGCCCTCCATCCAAATATAACTCTTTACTCTCTATCTCGGAAGATGGCCCTTATTGTAGAATTTACTGTTCCATGGGAATCAAATATCCCAAAAGCCCATAAGTACAAACAAAATAATAGCCCGTGGCCTGCCAGCCAAATCTCTGTTTTGTTAGATCTTAGTTTCTCTAGGAAAATAATAAACTCCTTCCTAGAACCAAAATCTAAAACAATTCTCGCATGTGCCAGAAAGCTGTCCTAAAAACCTAACGCAGACTTCAAAGTTCAGTTCAGCTTTCGTAAAATCGCAGACGAATGGTATTTACATGTTACAAAAATTTACTCTCTCAGTCTGCGCATTTTACGGGTTGGTGCGTTTATCATTTTAAATATTTTCTTCTTCTAGGTCTTCGATTTGCGCTGTTATCGGTGAAGATGGCAATGGCACAGCTGATTCTCAATTTCGACTTGACGCCAAATGCTAAAACTTCTCCGGATGTTACATACGATAAGAAAGGCTTTTTACTGAAAGCTAAAGACGGGCTTTGGATAAATGTGGAGCCCAGAAAAAAATAATTCCTTGCAAAGTATTACCAATATTGCATTAAACTAGCCAGCAAATTTTTCCTCATCAGGAAAAATATCATTTTTAGAGTGTGATTAAACTGTGATGATAATTTGTGATCAAATATTGAGATGTTGAATTCGATTCAATTTATATTGTAAAGAAATTGATTTATTTTATATACATAAGAGATTTGATATTTTTGAGCCGAGTTTTAAGTACAATACATTAATACTTTACATTGTAGGTACGTTAGCTATGAGCTAAAATGATGTACCTTTTTTTAATTTTATAATAATGATAAAATAAACCATACAAATACCATTAATTATGTAGTGTATTAGATTGCTCACCCCTATAGGACATTTTGGCAACCATTTTTTGTCGTTGAAATGCAGGTGGCGCTGTTAGCATTGACGTCAGAAGTAATAGCACTTTATTGGCCATCTATAATAACATTAATAATGAATGTTTTTTAATAAAGGACCAATTGATTATAAACACCCAATAATTTAACCAGCTATAACAATAATAACATTCAATTATTAGTGCCATTTATTGCATTTTTTTAAATAGTTTAGAATGCCATCAATAGATAACATTTTATCTGAATAGACTAATAAGTTAATAAAACTAATAATGATTTATTTATTTATTAAACATAATGATATATATTCCTGCAGCATTACAAAAAAATGCTGTTTGGACCAGTAGCAAAAAATAAAGCACACTGCAGCATCTTGAGCACTACGTCAACACCGCCTAACTAGGCCTAGGCACAGTATACCAGACAGTAGCTTCTCTTAGAACAAAATTGAAATCAAAGGGAATACGTCACGAGTCGTAAGGGCTCGAATATAGTCGCCAGATATTTCGCTACTCTCCCTATGCAGATATCCGAACGCTTGAAAAGGTCGGCAGCCTTTACCTGCCGGTAATACCGTTCGCGTTCATCGTGACGAACCCCTCTGCCCACATGCATCGCACCCTCTTCCCGCATTGCCTTGTAGCTCGAGAGTAAAGCTACTGGTTGGTATACTGTGGCCTAGGCCTGTACTAAGGCAGCCGTACCAGAAAATATTTTACCTGTGCACACGTTTAGTTAAAATTAAAAGAAAAAACAAAAGAAATTAAATTAGGTATTCATACGCATTTAAAAAATCATGAAATATCATTAGGAAAAATAGATTAAAGAAAGAAAGTTAAAGAATTAGTTTCAAAAATATGTCAAATTAGATGCACGATGTCGTAATAATTTTGCACTTTGATAAAATTTAATATAATTAAAACCTGTATGCCAAATTAAAAATTGACATCCTTATGTAAATTGTGTTAAAATAATATGATTTTATTATTTAGGCGTTTTTAGAGCGCTATCTACAGTATTTATATAATGTATACTCAAAAGTTGCCAAATTGAACATAATTATCTAATTTAATAGCATGAGCGCCATCTACATTTTGCGTTTCGTAGTAAAATTCTGGTTTCCATATCATACCCCTTTGGCAATCTAATATGCTTTATAATCAATGCCAGTAAATACACATAGATATATTATATATATATATATATATATATATATATATATATATATATATATATATATATATATATATATATTTATATATATATATATATATATATATATATATATATATATATATATATATATATATATATATATATATATATATATATATATATATATATATATATATATATATATAAATATATATATATATATATATATATATATATATATATATATATATATATATATATATATATATATATATATATATATATATATATATATATATATATATATATATATATATATATATATATATATATATATATATATATATATATATATATATATATATATATATATATATATATATATATATGTATATATATATTGATATTTTAAGGGTGTAATTTTTTTTAAATTATTTTCAATAATATATAAAATTAGATTCATGAAAAGTTACTTATCTGGGGTCCTGGTGGACCAGAAACATTTTACCGATAGTTAATGTCCTCTTTAAATACTTAGGGCAGCAGCACCTGTTTCCGCAATTGATAACTTATGATTTTCTTAGTTATTGCTCACTGCAGCCGAATTATTGTATGCCCTTGGATGTAATGAGTATAGGAGGATGGTTTCTGTAACAGAAATGGATGTTAGTAACTTTTTTTAGAAGAAATTATATGACTGAGAATATTTCGACACTAGTCGTATTCATCTCTATGACAGAAATGTCATAGAGATGAATACGACTAGTGTCGAAATATTCTCAGTCATATAATTTCTTCTAAAAAAAGTTACTAACATCCATTTCTGTTACAGAAACCATCCTCCTATACTCATTACATCCAAGGGCATACAATAATTCGGCTGCAGTGAGCAATAACTAAGAACATCATAAGTTATCAATTGCGGAAACAGGTGCTGCTGCCCTAAGTATTTAAAGAGGACATTAACTATCGGTAAAATGTTTCTGGTCCACCAGGACCCCAGATAAGTAACTTTTCATGAATCTAATTTTATATATTATATATATATATATATATATATATATATATATATATATATATATATATATATATATATATATATATATATATATATATATATATATATATATATATATATATATATATATATATATATATATATATATATATATATATATATATATATATATATATATATATATATATATATATATATATATATATATATATATATATATATATATATATATATATATATATATATATATATATATATATATATATATATATATATATATATATATATATATATATATATATATATATATATATATATATATATATATATATAATATATATATATATATATATATATATATATATATATATATATATATATATATATATATATATATATATATATTTTATTTCTGTGTCCATTTTCTGATCACGTTTTTATTTTTATCAGTACGATACGTTGTAGGTACGTCAGTTAAGAGCTAAAATGATATATTATGCTAAATAAAATAAACAATACCAGTGCATATACCTAGATATAAAAAATAATATTACCTGCTGAGTGCATTTTTTAAAAACGCTTTTATTTTTGTCACCGTATAATTTGTTTTTATTTGGTTGAAGTACAAATATTTTTGTTAGAATGAATGAAAAACGATTTTCATGATTATAAATGCTCAATAAGTACAATGAAATTATTTTGGATGCCATTCGTCGAAATATTGCTAAAATTTTCATTCCTGGTAACATACATTTTTGGCTTTTATTTTTGTATTATATTAAAGTATTTTAATATTTCAATCAGTATTTTTTTTTCAACGTTTAACCCGTTGAGTATGATACGACCAAATCTGGTTGTGAAACAATTATCCTTTGAGTATGATACGACCAGATCTGGTTCCGCGTTTTTTTCAGTTCTTTGACGTTCTCATATTTAATTCATAATTATCTAATTGTTTTACAAAATGATATTTCAATATTCTATATTCGAAATTTCAATGCAATCATTGTGCAGTTGTTCTTTTTATGATTGGTGTAGTAGTTTCGTAGTTATAGTACTTTAAGTCGATGTCGCCGAAAATCCTGCAAAAGAGACAGATGCATCCATGAAAATACCCATTTACTCCAAGGGTTAAGAAGCTTTCGGCACTATAGTAAAACAAAGTATATGCTTTTGACCAAATTTTACAGGAGGTCAAGTAGTAGTAGTTGTAGTATTAAACGGAGTGGGGGGGTTTGATCCTAGCCCTTGATGTCACCTGGATCTATAAGATCTTTTGTAACTACCCACTTTGTGGTTGGGTCACTAGTCTGCTAGTAGCCCGGTACTGCTTACCAGTCCATGCAGAAAACTGACCTTCAAAGTTGGGTACAAGCGGTCAAAAACACTGTTCAAACTTTTCGGACTCGTTTAGTTCCATCAGTGGTTTCCAGCCGGCCAGTGGTCTACAGTAGTGGTTTTCAACCAGTGTGCCGCGAGTATCCTCCGGGTGTGCCGCGAGGTTTTTGAGTTATTCTCTATCAGGTAAGAAAACATAACTTTTACATTTGTGGACTCAGCATTGAAACTTGGTGCACATAGTTGGCTTACGTGGTGGGTTTGTTTGAGCATTTTAATAAAGGAAATGCAAGTATGCAGGGGCGAAATGACAATATGCTGTTATCATCCGAAGAAGTCAAAGGTTTTGTCGATAAATTAATTCTGTGGAAAGGCAAAATTAATAATGGCAACATTTCCATTTTCCATTATACAAGGCGAGATGTAGATTCGAAAGCGGTGTCTGTAAGGCCGTTCATAATGACTTAATTTTATATTCTTCTCCTACTTTTGGAACATATTAATTATAGATAGCATTTGTTTACACATCACCAGGATCTATGGTCACCATGGATGTCGCACAACTCACAAGGCTCTTTTCTTGGCCCATTTCTATTCCATTCTTGGCCCATTTCTATTCTTAGTATATATAAATGATTTACCCTTTCACATAAGGAATAATCACGGAATTGTATTGTTTGCTGGTGATATTTCTTTGATGTTTAAAGTTAGTCGACAATTGTACAATTATGACGAATTTAACAATGCACTCTCAAAAGTTGTCCATTGGTTTAATGTAAATAACCTACTATTTATTAAATGAAAAAAAAACAAAGTGATTAAATTTTCTACACCCAATGTTAAGCAGGTATAAACCAAAGTAGAAATAAATGGAACTAGGCTGGAGCCTGTTGCTTCAATTGAGTTTCTAGGGATAACAATTGACTCCAAATTACAATGGAGCCCACAAATTGAGAAAATGTCTGGAAAACTTAGCTCTGCGGCATACGCAGTTAAAACAATAACGCGGCTGACTTATATAGATACAGCAAGAATAGTATACTTTAGTTACTTTCATAGCATTATGTCCTATGGGATTCTTCTCTGGGGAAGCTGTGCGGACATCAATAACATCTTTATACTACAGAAATGTGCTGTAAGAGCTATATATAAACTTGGTCCTCGGGTTTCCCTTAGAGAAAAAATCAAAGAGATAAATATTCTTACTGTTGCATCACAATATATATACGAAAATCTCTTGTATGTCCACAAGAATATTGTCAAATTTAAAAAAAAGCGATACTCATAATGTTAATACTGTCTAGTATGTCTATAAGCATAACCTTGTTGTACCTACCTGCTACTCGTCTCCACAAAATAAGCGATTCTTTTACGGGACAATGTATACGCTTCTATAACAACCTTCCTCATACTATTAGAGAACTATCTGTAAATAAGTTTAAAAGCCACCATCAAAGCAAAATTGTATAAAAAAGCATACTATACAATATCTGATTATATAAATGACAAAACGGCTTGGGAGTAAGGCTTGGACGCATCATAAGAACATACATTAAAAATAATATTTAATTGTGTCTATATGAATAAAGAAAATTTTGATTTTGATTTTAAAAAAAAATATCATAAATTAGCTTTTAGCGAGACAAAGTTTATTGTTTTGCGATGATTGGAAATCTTTATTTTTTACACGATTGACCAACAAAAAAGTAGTGTAATGTGTTCAGGGTTCATCTATATATGTTTTCAGTTTCTTTATGCCACCATAACTTCTAAACGCTGGAACCGATTTAGAAGTGTGTGGTATTGTTGGAATCGTTATGTCATTCCGAGTGTCATAGAGTACCTTAACTGTACAAATATCAAGTAAGTAGTTGTCTAAATGTCCAAATGTCAATAAATTAACATGAGTTTATCAAGTTTAGTGTCAAATGAGGGTCGGATTGAGTACATTTCGGAAATATACATGTATCTATATGGATAAATACATAAACTAGAAATATTTCATAAAAAAACGTAATAAAAATAATTTCAAGTACAATAGTTCACTTTCTGTAACGACAGTCGTATTTGTTATTCTTTTTAATACATTATTTACTTGTTAGTATTTAAATAAAATTTGTCCTGGTTTTTTTAATGACAATTTTTGGCGCTGAAGATGAAACACTTCCAAACATCGCAATTGCAAGACAATAGCTTCCCGGAAAGCTAATTTTTCCAAATTTTTTTTTGTAAACAAATGTTATATATAGCTTCAATATATAAGAATCGCATAGCGAATGTAAAACGGGATTAACCACTTTCATAATCAATTCTGTGGCGCTCTTATAGCAGTAAATTGTCATGTTTTCCTAATATCGACATCAACATAATACGATTGTGTAAGAGACCCCTTTAAACTTTTCTGTCGCCGACTCGTTTGATTTAGATTTGGCTGAAAAAGAAAGTCTTTGCAGTCTTAAAAATAACTTTACACTTCAACTTGAATTTAGAAAGGTGGAATTCCGAAACAACTGAAAAATTCATCCAGTAATTTAAATCCTCTTTATTATCCTAAAATTTAATATCCTCATAATATCCTTATAATAAATTTTATAATCGTTACATTTAATTTTACATTCAGTAAAATGATATTTGAATAGTAGGTATTTGAACACACTGCTCAAAATAAGGCGGCGGTGGTGTTCCATTTCAAACGGATGTCGTGCCACTAATACCCTATACCAACGTGTAAACGGTTCCGATCACTAAGCAGGTTAACGACAAGTACTACTGAGTGACAAGTACTTGTCACTTAGTAGTACAAGTAGCTACAAATACTACTAAGTGACTAAGCCCAGTAAACCTATAGTACGGCCAAAATGAACGTGCCCCTGGGGTCATAAATCATTAGGCCGGACCTCTCGCTCACACTCGCTGTCTTTCGCTCGCACTATGGGGATGCGTGTTTTAAAAATAATAATAGCAGTATCGATGGATTATCGATGTATCGATGGAATATCGGTGGATTATGATGGATCGATGGCTGGATCAATATAGAGGCCAAGATATTATAGATTATGATGAAAATTTTCGATGGATTTATTTGTAATAATTGGTTTAGTTAGTTTTAAACTCATTTATTAAGAAAATTTTTCGTAAATACAAACTAACGTATACATGCAACAATAAAGTGAAATAGAAGTTTAAAGAATATTTAAAAAATATTTACATTAACTAAATCTTATCTTAAAATGTAACATGAAACTAAGTACTAAATATTACAAATTACATTTTAACAAAAAATACAATTATAGGTTGGTCAGGCTAAACAAATATATATTAAAAAAAGCTATATTCTACTCGTCATCTGAACTGCTGTCGCTGCTATCTTGTAGATTTATAACCAAACGGTGCTGGTCTCTGTAAATATATTTTTCAAAATCAGCTCTTTGCAGATCTTCCGCGTGTTTAACACACTTGGCCCAATTTTCCTGTGTACCCTAACATTTTCGACGGCTTCGTGAAACAATTTCTCGACATCTGCTAAATTAAACGTATTGTTCTTCGAAGCAACTTCTCCTTTAACCTGAGCCCAGATGAGCTCAATAGGATTATATTGACAGTGGTATGGTGGTAAGCGTATCAATTCGTGTCCTAATTCGTTTGCCAATTGATCCAAAGCATACACTTTCGAAGGATTAGGTACTTGCATTCACCTTACGTATTAACTTCTCTACAATCTCGACTTTTAAAAAACGTTCGAACCACTCCATATATGTGTCACCATTCATTTCTGTATGATAGTCTAAGTTCTTAGATTTCACCGCTCTAAACAACAATTTAGCCTCCGGAACAAAACCAGTCCTTGCAAACCCAGCATGACAAAGAATAAGCCTAGATCCTTTTCCGGTTTTCTGGTTCCTGAATCCGCCTTCATCGTTTTTGTCGTGCCACATACGTCTTCTTGAATGATTCTGGTTAACCCAGGTCTCATCGAGGTAAAATCGGGATCGAGAATCATTGGTGGTAATTAAGTTGTGCTTTTTTCTTAAAAACTCCATTCTGGCACACAATGTCACCCTTTCCATTAAATATTTCCGTCCGTCGTCTCCATTTCGATATTTGTAACCTATACTCTGCAAAATGGTTTTCATGGAGCTTTTCCCGCATTTTAATCCAGGTATGGCATCCTTAAATTTGTTGAGTATATTGTCCACTGTAGGATATTCTCCGTTATCATAATATGATGTGATGATACGCCTCAGCACATCGATGTCGAAGTTATCTAAATTGGTTATAGTTGCCGGCTTCTTAAACGTCTCTCTTAGTGTAGTAGGAAGCCCTGATTGTAAAACTTCTTGTTTTATTTTTTTGACAGTCCGCAAAGATACTCCACAAATTGACGCCGTCATTTCTTGAGGTTTATTAAGATTGATGACAGAAATTTTTGCATGGTCTCTTTTAAGTTCGTCAAAAAATGTCAAAACGTTATGGATAAGACACCGAGTTTGTATGTTAATATCGCACTTCAACTTTAGTAATTCAACGTTACAATATAATGTCTCCATTGAGGGTTTTAAATCTTCTTTAGTTGCACTGTTAGAAATTATACTGCACCGCACTGCTCCACAGACATACTCTAACTGACTGCCGGCAAACTACAATTGATTACAGAGCTACCTACATTTAATTAGGTGACAATGACACAAATGCTTGAATTTGGTCAATCGCTACTTTTATCTATCAGAATATTTCAATCCATCAGTTATGTATTTCGCACAAAGGTAATATAATAATGTCTAGCATCGGTCTAGCATTAGGAATAACGTGGGAATAACATTTTTTTGTGCGCTATTTGAAGTTTAGTCGCTTAAATGTCATTTTTATTTTATTTTTTTTAGTTTTACGGCTGTTGAGAGTCAAGAGCGACGGCTCGGGGGGCGCCAGTTTTGCATGCGGCAGTCTTGCACAAATGTCACTTTTGACAGTTCCAAATCTGTTGAGGGCAGATTTGCAGGAAGCAACCTTGCAGGCGGCAACCTTGCAGGAGGCAACCTTGCAGGCGGCATTTTTGCAGACGGCATTCTTGCAGAAAGCAAACTTGCATACAAACCCGAAGTTAGCAACGTTTGAGAATGGCGCATTAGGACATGATTACATGAATAAAATAATTTTATATTATTTTACAAACCAAAAATAAAGCAGTAAAGCGGTCATAGGTTATTAATTTTAAATTTAGAAAAAGAAGTAGCAAATTATCATGTCAGGGTAAATTAAAGTGGTGAATATTTTTACCTCTCCACATTTAATTACCGGCATCCTTGTAGTGGATGATTCAGTACATCAAACTAAACAAAAAAATGTTTTAAGTTTTTCTGTTAGGTTAGGTTAGGTTAGGTTTTTCTTTCCCTAAAATCGAAGTGACATTAATTACCGGCATCCTTGTAGTGGATGATTCAGTACATCAAACTAAACATTTAAAAAAAATGTTTTAAGTTTTTCTGTTAGGTTAGGTTAGGTTTTTCTTTCCCTAAAATCGAAAGTTGATTGCTGAGATCCGCGATGGAGAGGACACCCAAAGAAGTGGACTGGTTTCCCTACCCTGACATATGAAAACGCGGCTTTTGTCGATTTCTACTCTGGTAACACTAAATTTTAAATACGATGTTTTGCTTCTAACTTCATTTTCTGCAAAAATGCCGTCTGCAAAAATGCCGACCCTCGAAACGTTAGTTTGACATTTGCAAAACTGCCTTCTGCAAGATTGCCTTCTGCAAAACTGCCGCCTGCAAGAATGCCGTCTGCAAGATTGCCGTCTGCAAATCTGCCTTCTGCAAGTTTGATGGGACCCGACGGCTCTTGACTCTCAACAGCCGTAAAACTAAAAAAATTAAAATTAAAATGACATTTAAGCGACTAAACGTCAAATATTTTGAGGTTATGTTTTTCTACATATTTTGTACATATTCTGTTCTCGCTGATCATGGGTAAATCTTCGAAAGACAAGCGCGATGTGTATTATCGTATGGCCAAGGAGGAAGGTTGGAGAGCCCGCAGTGCTTTCAAATTATTGCACATCGATGAAGAATACAACATATTTGAAGGGGTCGAAAGAGCTGTGGATTTGTGCGCTGCGCCCGGTAGCTGGAGTCAGGTATTGACTCAAAAGCTGCGTAAAAATGCTCAAAAGGCTGACGACGTGAAGATAGTGGCTGTGGATTTGCAGGTATTATTCTAGTATTGGTACCTATTCTACATTGTTGATGTTTTAACGTGACCCAACTATATATATTCAGAACTCTGATTCCGAAACTGCAATAACCTTTTTTGGGCCTAATAAATAAGCGAGATGTAGAAAGAAGCGTCAACCACCTGCATTTTGGTAGGTTAAGTTAGTTTTTTTTAAACTTAGGTACCTATTAGGTATTGCTACCTCGCTTATTAAAAAAAAACTACTAAATTCGATCAATTTATTGGTAAATATGTTAAAAAATGACGTTGGTTTTTTATTTTTTAGTTTTTTCTTTGTTTTTACGATGCTTAAAAAAACTATCCTAACCTACCATTATATAGGTATTTGTGAATTGTAAAAATAAACTTAACCGGTCGGGAGCCAGCCTTCGCTCGCAAAAAACTGCACCGCAACGTTTGGTCAATTTTGTAAAAAAAAATAACAATATCGTTTTTTTGTTACTCTTGTTACCTAATAATTAATCTAATGTATATTATAATTTTATTTAATATATATGGGGGCCGGCCGAAACAGCTACACGCAGATCTGTCAAACGACGCAAAATGCCTATAAGCGTTGTTGGCGCTCGACTGGTTAACTTACCGAAATATAGGTGTTTGCCACTTCTTTAAAAAGGCCTATATCTCTCTTATTTATTGAGTCCGCCAAAGATTATTACAGTTTTGGAATCAGCATGTGAATATATATATTCACTTGCGAGCAACTAAATCGACTCACCCCCTCAGTCCGGATAAAAACCAGTGTTTTTCTAAAATGACTAACCGGATGTACACCAAATATATACTTTTATGAAAACCTAATTATTTAGCTTTCTAATGATACCATTTTTATAATAATCGATTTAGAACTTTCTTAAATAATAATATCTAAACGGAAGTATTGGAAAATACGCTATTCGTCGCAAAAAGTTTTCGCGTCTTAATCACTCATAAATCCCCTGGA
The DNA here is from genome assembly GCA_944548615.1 of Micropterix aruncella. NCBI lineage: Eukaryota > Metazoa > Arthropoda > Insecta > Lepidoptera > Micropterigidae > Micropterix > Micropterix aruncella. The sequence goes on from OX155958.1 coordinate 5,149,206, forward strand.
ACAGGTTTTTTTTTAGCAGACACTTATCAGTAGTTGACGCGAAAACATCTCCGTAAGCCAAACTCATTATTATTGTAAAAGTATGGATGCTACACCAAAAAAGACCGCTCAGGTTATTGCTTTATTGCAGCAGTGCCTTAGTCAACGTACAGTTGCTCATCAAGTACTTGATAATGCACGGTGTCACACAGAGCGTATCACTCGGCGATTCTTAGATGAAATTGGTTTGGGGACAATGGACTGGCCAGCTCTCAGTCCAGACATGAATCCCATCGAGAATTTGTGAGACGAGCTAAAAGGAAGAGTCCGAGCCAGAAATCCGGCAACTTCTAATATATATCTACGAGCTCAAGACAGCGTTGTTAGAGGAATGGGATGGGATTCCTCCAGGCTTGACCAAAAAACTGATCAGGACGTTGAGGAACCGCATGCGAGCTGTCATCTGGGCAAGGGGGGTAACACTAAATATTAATTTAATTAACGTTCCTTCTTAGGTTTGCATTTTCCGTTTTAATTAAATTTGAAATATCCCCAGTTTTCTACTTCTGAACATCCATTTTACTTCCATTTTAAATTTTATTTAATTTTTTTTTAAATCCTGAGCGTATTTTTATGACTATGGTATTAACGGCCAGCTAACAAAATAAGGGTTTTATAAAGTATATAATTGTATGGATCTACTTAGCCATTTTTGAAAAAAAAACAGTTTTTTTCCGCACTGAGGGGGTGAGTCGATTTAGTTGCTCGCAAGTGTATATATATCGGGTGACGTTAAAAAGTTGACAATGTAGAACTGGTAGCAATACCTTATATTATTAGAAAAATACTTATTAGAAAATAAGTTAAAAAAATGTTTTCTTTTGGTGTGTAAATTTCAAAATTGTATGGTTTGAAATATTGCGTGTCCAACGCTATTTCCTATTAGATTAATCATTAAATGATCGAATCTAGTAGTGTTTTATTCTTTTTTTTTGTAAAATGAAAAGGTGCCAATAACATATAAATTCCGATTTACAGGCGATGGCACCGCTTCCCGGCGTCATTCAAATACAAGGCGATATCACGAAGTTGAGTACGGCAAAGGAGATTATTCGGGAGTTCGAGGGGCGGGCGGCGGATTTAGTGGTGTGCGACGGCGCCCCAGACGTCACCGGACTCCACGACATCGACGAATATATACAATCGCAATTATTGCTGGCCGCTCTGAACATCACGACGCACATTCTCAAACATGGGGGAACGTTCGTCGCAAAGATCTTTCGTGGGAAGGACGTCACGCTCCTGTACTCGCAGCTCAAACTGTTCTTCCCGATTGTGACGGTGTCGAAACCAAGCAGCTCGCGTAACTCCAGCATAGAAGCGTTTGTCGTCTGCCAGAACTACTCACCTCCGGAGGGATATACGCCGACCATGGTGAATCCACTGCTCGATCACGAATACTGCGACTTCAACGAATTCACCGGAGTGAACAGGATCATCGTGCCCTTTATCGTATGCGGCGACTTAAGCGCGTACGACTCAGACACGACTTATCCATTACAGCTCGAAGGAAGGGGGAAATACGAATACAAAGAGCCCATACAGAGTCCGATATCGCCGCCTTATCAAGAAGTCATCGAATTGACGAAAAATATGCAATTGAATAAGAATGACGTGGCGTGCTGCTCAAAGAATCTCTCCAAATAGATTTATTGGTCGTACACGAAGAGGCCGTACACGAAATTTTGCGCATTTCGTGAAATTACGTAATTTTGCAGACGTGAATTTAAGGTTAAAATACTGTATTTCTAAAAGTTTTATTGCACAACATAAAAGATCATTTATAATATTGTCTAATGAGTGAGCTACTTTTTTGAAAATTATTATAGAATTTTGATTATTTGACCTTAAACCGGCGACTGTTTGTGAATTTCGGCTGTAAGAGGTTTAGAATATAACATATTTACGAATCGTTTTGACATCTAAACGGTATGAAAAAAATACAATGTAATGTTGTGAAAGTACTCTATATAATAAGTGAATCACTTTTTACTACTTTCATATAAAATTGTTGATAAAAAAAATATTTAACTTTGTCAAATTTTTTAGAAAATGGGCGAAGAATTGCTTTTGATTTTGGCCTTTTAGAACTCTCGTTCATAAAATAAAAACAACAGAAATAAACTTTAGTTTAATATCAATCCATTTCCTCAAAAAAAAATGCAAAACATTAATTAAAATTTTCAATAAAGTCTTTTAAAACAATCTAATTCTCGCGTTATGATACTCGCCTATGATATGATTCACGCCTCAAGTCAGCTAGTCCCCGCCGAGCGCTTCCAAAGGGTGGACGTATCTCTTTGGCTCCGAAAATCCTACCTGCCTATAGTTATATTATACCATTGATTATAGAGGTATCACGGCCCACATCGATAGGTATTATTTTTGATTGAAATATTGTTATGTTTTTATGTTTTGTTTTATTGCATTAATCTTTCTTGCAAAATGTTCACCTTCATAGTTCACAATCACAAAATCTCCAGCTGAGTCCAGACCTGTCGCTGCAAGTTATCCCTCTAGATCAGTGTTTTACAACCAGTGGGTCGCGACCCCCTGGGGGGTCGTGAGCAGACTCCCGGGGGGTCGCAGGCTATCTAAAAATAAAAATCGAAAATGTTACAAAATCTATTGTAAACAATGTACAGCTTCGGAAGAGAAACATATTTATTATCTCAAATTGTCATCTCGCATCAAATTTTATGGCTTCGATGGGGGAGTGAATGGGTGGTAAGGTGAACACTCACATGTGGCAGTCCTAAATCTACCACAGCCGGTCGTTAGTCCGGAATCCACCGCTCACCCCCCAGTAGTGTAAAAAATAAATTGTTTTATGATGGGCCTGACTACGGTCAGTGAATTCCATGGCAGCTCCGTTTATATTTTATTTTAGTTAATATTTTCCGCTATTTCTTTTACAAAACTTTGTGTTAATCTAAGATGGAGACAAATAAGTACAGCTTCGCAAGTGAAAAACTGTTATATTCGCCATTGTTTTTCCAAAAAATATATTTTTAGAATGCTTTCAGTTACGGCTGTGAAAGAGACTAAGGGGGGTCGAGAGAACTAAGTTACAGTCTAAGGGGGGGAGGAGGTTGTGTAAGAGTCCTTTTTTTTTTACCAAAAGGGTTGCGATCAAAAAAAGGTTGAAAAACACTGCTCTAGATCAGCGGTTCCCAACCTTTTTGAGGCTATTTACCCATAAAACAGGTTATATATTAGCAAACATAAAAGTTTAGTTTTAAAAAAAAATGAGCTATTGCATTTTTTTTCATTAAATTACGATCAATAAATAAAATTTAAAATTAATTTTAATCATTTCGAACTAAACGAAGAAAATACCTATTTTTAGCATTTTTTTGTTAAATTAGAAAGTAATGCAGGTCAGTGAGACGGTCGATAGCTTAGATCTTACAATTTCTTAAATATTCAGTGCAGTTTCGGCCAATGCACATCGTAAGTCGTGCTCCAAGTTCAATCGGTACCTTGCTTTTTTTTATTGTCACCATTGTTGAAAATCCACTGTAAGTTGTGTGACAATACCTGTAAGTTGTGGCAAATGGGATCAGTATTTTCAAGGCTTTTCCAAAAAAAATGGATACTTGCTACAACGGCCCGGTGGCTAGTGATTAGGTCGCCTGATCTTACATCGCAAGGTCCCGGGTTTGATTCCCAGCTGGGTCACCATTTTACTTTGGGATAAAATTAACAGAATTGCATTTTCAATTCTGTCGATCGAATGAGAAACGAGACTCACACTTACACATATGTGACACGCACACATACATACACGTCATACGTTGTAGTCGGTGACGTCAGTTAGTACGTCATACGTTGGACGCCCATAGTACGTCATAATAGGGTCGATTGTGAGAGATTGTCATAGGACAATAAACCCGCCCATAGTAGGTCATACTACATTTCACAATAAAGAGTAGAAACAGACAAACAAACAAACCAATCTTTCGCTAAAAAGTTGCTAGTTGTGTGTTTTCGAAACCTATTTTTAGTGTGTTGTCTTCGTAAAGTCCAAGGAATTGTGCTTTGGCTAAATTTCAGTGTCTGGAAATATTCCTACATTTACCGAAAAGGGTCTTAGCACCGATGCATTTACTTAATGATTTTACCGAATCAGGAAAATATTTGTTGATGGAATATACTTTCTGACTGAGCAATGATCCAATCCTTGACTCTCTTTACCTATCACAAAATCACATTTTACCCCTTTGGTTGTAATTACCCCCAGTTTGGGAGTAACCGCTTTAGATATTCTTTGTCACTGAAACAGCTGTTTTTAATATCATAATCGGTGTCCGAAAGTAAGACAAGATGGTTTTCATCAGACTTCCTACTGCTGCTATCTTGCATTGTGGCTAGTCTACGATTATTTTTTTTCTTGTTTGGTTGCATACCTGATGGGCCATCGGCAATCATCATAATATCTGTAGCTGTAGAACTAGAACTAGAGGATCATCGTTCCCTTTATTGTTTGCACGACTTATCTGTTACAACTTGGAGAAAGGGGGAAATACGAATACAAAGAACCTGTCCAAATTCTGATATTGCCGCCTTAAAGAAAATATGCAATTGAATAAGTATGACAAGGTGTACTGCTCAATCTCACCAAACAGATTTATTCAAAGAGGTGTATTTTTTTTTAAATAAATATTTTTTTGTTATGTTTTATTGTAATAATGCATTCTTTCCTGGTTAATGTTCGCCTTCATAGTTGACAATCACAAAATTTCCAGCTGACTAATTAGACAGTGTCGCTGCTACTATTCCCCCTAGATATTCTGTGTCACTGGAACAGTTGCTTTAACCACTGGGGCGCCAAAAAGGTCGATCGGTCTTTTGTGGTGGTTGACAGATATGCAAGTAGCTGTTTTGGCTAGCCTCTATATATTATATTACTTAGGTTTTAAGCTTTTACTTAGGCTTGAACTTCACACCATTAACATAATATGGTTGAGTTGGGAGAGATTGAGCACATCCTACGGTGAAAATGTTTATCCGCATTCCTAACTAGGTCAGAGACCCGTATCTAGGGATGCTGATTTTTGTTCAATTGTATCGACGACTGACTCTTTTGATATTATGAACTTAAGTTGCATTGCATATTACATAAGAATATATACATATATACATACACATACATAAATATAGATATATATATATATATATATATATATATATATATATATATATATATATATATATATATATATATATATATATATATATATATATATATATATATATATATATTATATATATATATATATATATATATATATATATATATATATATATATATATATATATATATATATATATATATATATATATATATATATATATATATATATATATATATATATATATATATATATATATATATATATATATATATATATATATATATATATATATATATATATATATATATATATATATATATATATATATATATATATATATATATATATATATATATATATATATATATATATATATATATATATATATATATATATATATATATATATATATATATATATATATATAATATATATATATATATATACACATACCTACACATATATATATATATATATATATATATATATATATATATATATATATATATATATATATATATATATATATATATATATATATATATATATATATATATATATATATATATATATATATATATATATATATATATATATATATATATATATATATATATATATATATATATATATATATATATATATACATAGCAAATAATACACGAGATTTGATATTAGTTAGTAATATATAATTTAATAAAACAACTTAAATTATTAGCGAGAGCAATTGAGACTCAGCATACATTGGAATATCTTGCGGCGGTGCGGCGGCGGCTTGCCCAGCAAGGTCAGCGTTCAGCGGAAGGCGGTGCGGTGGGTGGCGAGGGACAAGACGCGTACCTACGTCTACGAGATAGGTAGCTTGCTTATGAGAGAGTCGTCTGCAATGATTGCAATATATACCTAAAGGTATTGTATCAAAAGGCAACTAAACGCCACTCGATTTGAAACTACGCGAAGCGAAGCCGCGGGCAACAGTTAGTCAATTATTTTGTTCGACGACGTAAGCAGACTGTTTGAAGATGATCCGCCTTCGGACACTTTCCATAGAACCAGAAGGTAGAAGGGCCTTCGGATAGGTACGTCTGACACTCAACCCGACAAACTTAGCCGACAACGTGCTGCGTTTGAATCTTTCGAACCATTTATCCGTCTCGGCCTCTTCTTTGCGCTGAAGGTACTTCGAAGACAGAAGTCGGACCGAAAAGAAGTAAAAGATTTCTGCGATACTGAGAATGCTAGCTCCGAGGAACAGTCCTGTTACGCCGCCCATTGACACTGTAGTGACAAAAAATAAACATTAGAACCTGAGAGCTTAACTTGATTAACGAGCTGTTTAAGAAATTGCCGTTTAACTACATTGTTGTGGAGACTTTTAGGCTCGACGCAAACGAGCCATCGGCCACAGCCACAAGTGACCAGCGACAACCAGATGACACGCTTTATACACGACTGACAAGGCCTTCCCCCGCGAGCCAAGCCTCTCTTCTCAACCCACTTTCCCCCACTTCTCAACCCCCACCCCCGACCCTTCTACCCCTACACCGCCAACTTCCTTAATACGATATCGTATTTTTTTTTAATATGGCCGATTTTTAAACCAATATGTGTCTCTTGTATAAGAGATATTCCAGCCAAAATTTCACAATGTGGTTTCGGCCGCATCTCTGTACCGAATTTCAAGTATCTAAGTCCGATATAACGAGGTTTAAGTATGACTAGAGCGAAATATGAACCGATTTCAACCACATTCTTTTCAGCTCTTGCCATGACCAACTGATGCTCAATCGGATAAATCGTTTGGGCGCTATCGTGGAGGAATACCCACACAGACAGACACACACACACACCGACACACTCTAAAAAATCTCTAAAGAGTCGTTGACAGAGTCAAGTGAATTCACTTTTAAAAGTTGTAGCTCTTCATATAGCTCGAAAGGCTGTATGTCACTGTTTTCGCCGTCGCCTTCCCGCAGTATTGTGCCTAAATCATTACAATGCTTGAGAAGGTCCTCTTTTGATATCGATTTCAAATAACTGATATCATAAATAAAATCAAATTGTTCAAAATATTCATTGAGCGCTTTAAATCGACATTTGGTGTCGACTATAATAGCATCTATCATTGTGTTAAAAAAGTTAACTATTTCTCGCGCTCGAACTTTCATAGTGTTGCCAGAGGACTCTGGATAATACCCCTAAAGTACTACTTACTCACTTCACTCACGTAAGTGTATGAAAATAAATAAACTTTAAATAATTTGTAAAACTTTTGCGAGGTCCCCTCAGGCGGTCGCCGACGTCGCCGACGCCTAGCGCCGCCACTGCTTATATTCCATTCCTTCCGTCGATATAGAGTTGGCATTCGTTTCTAATAACTATTTTATACTATGATGACTATTATGTAAGTGTATTCATTTACGACTTGTAAACCAATTTGCCCACATAAACCTTTGGTCATAATAACCATGGCGGTATGGCCGGAAGATATTGCGACTTGGCAATAGGCCCACCACATTATTACTCTATTGTGTGTACTCTCAATAAAGCTTTCAAACAAACAAACACTGACACACACACGCACAGACTCATAGACTCACAGACTTCAGCCTGGAAATGGTCTTAATCGTCTAAATGTATATATCCGTCTTCATTTGAAAAAAATGTAGAGCGTTCACAACACTTTCCCTCTGTCGGAAAAGTAAAATTAAAATAGTCGTTCAAAATTTAATTGGCGGTGAGAATGTCCGTCGTCAAAAGCTAGCGGAATTTCGTCTTTGTAGATATTTAAAAACCACTCACCGACCAAGTCCAGTTTCCCTCTCACGACGTTTCGCCTATACCGTTCTGTTGGGAGATACGCTAGCTGGATGTCCACTATAGAAAAGTCCCCATCGTGGCCTTGCTGGAAGTCTTTCACTGCAATTATTTCATCCTCAGTGCAAGATGGAAAGCAGTCGCAGTAGAGACCCTCGCGAGAAACCCATCTTGAAAGAAAGAAACAAGGGTCGTCAAAACCACCAATTGGATTGGAGCTCACATCGCCACTAGCGGAGGGATGCGCAAGGACCACTTAAGATTCTCGATGCTGCGGGCGAAATCGTCATCCCAGGATGTAATAATGATCCTTGTCACCAATTATGAACCACATGAACCGCCACACAATCGTCTCAAATCACGAAAGTCATCCTTGAGCCGCACACAACCGCTCCAAAGCAGTCAATCTTACAACCGCATTACTCAATGGAGGGCTTTACTTGGCGAGGATGTTAAGGAGTAGGTAGATAGCACCGGTAACCCATCTCCCCTATACTCTATACCATCTGGCCATAGACGTATCCAGGAGAGGATGTTAAGGAACAGATAGCACCGGTAACCCATCTCCCCTATACCATCTGACCATAGACGTATCCAGGAGAGGGGGGAGGGGGGGGGGGGGAGGATACAGGGGGTGCGACCCCTGAAATGTTTTGAGTAAAACATAATATCGAGAAAAAATGAGAATCAGGGAGGATCCGCGACGTATGTACCTTGTTCTGCACACAACCAGGAGGGGGGGGGGGGGGTTCAGATTTAACCCCAACATCCCACCCCCAAAATCCAGCGTTTTTTCTTTTCAATGTTCAGGCAAATCCAAGTTTGATGGTTGCCGCGCGCGTTGTTTCAATAATTGCTCCCCCCCTCCACTGATACTGAAGTCTGGATACGTGCCTGCACCTGGTGTAGTCTCAATAGACTAAGGGTGGGTGTGACAAAATGCCGAGCCAATCTTGTTTGCTGGGGCTACACAGAGAATCCAATATGCGACTTTGGATTGCTGTAGGATGAAGACCACCTGCGATCCTGCCCGCAACTGTCAACCTCCATCTCACACCAGGACCTACAAGAGGCAAACGACAAGGCCATCCAGGCAGTGTATTTTTGGAGAGACGTGTCCCAGCCTAGCCCTGATACGTTAACGAACGAACCCTGATTCGCAAAGACTTTGGCACATAACAATCTACTGATCTACATAGTTATGCCACTGCTTAGCAGAGGTTTTCATCAAACAGCGCAGGCACTGGCAAGCCAGAGGGGCTCCCTCGCGCTTTTGGAAAAACTACTCCTTCCACTAGACTAGTCACAGATCTAGGTCACATGCGCGAGCTTCTACTTAGTGTGAGAATTACAGCCTGTGTCGCCCTTTGACCGCTGTCACCGGGATCGGGTGGGCAACGAGCCATTTTAAAAGTAAGCGATACCAGGTCAACTACTCCACTATAAATAGGATAAAAACGAATTTACCGAGTGAAGTTTGAAGCATCCGAAGTATCTGCTATTGTCGAGGGCAAACTGACGATATCCAGTCTACCCGATGTCTTCTCTTCCTCAAAACAGAACCTGCTTAGATCTGTGTCAGCTAGTCCCATCCGATGTAGATGAGTATTCAACTTGCAGTTATCCATGAGGAGTACTCTAAGTATGCGCAGCTGGTTTTTACTTACTTTTAGCAGCTTGAAGTATTTGTGAGTTTTTTTAAACTCCTTTTTTTAACTTTGTCCTGGTAGGTATAAATTTTGTTAGTACTGTCCAACAAGCACAAAAAGCCATATAAGAAGTGCCGAATATAGCTTTAAGCTTATTAAAAGTCATGTAAAGGCGTTCATATTAACTCTCAGCTATGTAAAGGTGTCATTTAAAGCATTTCGGCTTATATTACCTTTTAGTCATATGATTTTGTTGCATAAAGCCTTTTAGTCGTATAAGGGTGGTATAATCGCTATAAAGCATACTAATTTATAACCATTATCTAACTAACAGCTGTATAGTAATCGAATAAATAACATTTATAAAACAAACAAAACAAAAGCTAGGTACTACATAACCCTTACTCCACCAAAGGCTGTATATTGGTTACAAGACCCACCCTTATACAGCTTATAGTCATATTGAAGCTTAAAGGACCTTACTTACGCAGCGTATAGTTTTATAAAGGTTATATTAAAGTTGCAGATGCTATTTAAGCAAAGCGGCCACTTTTCTCGAATTTTTGTAACCTAAAATTTTTGTAATGTATTTTTAAAGGCATTTTAATCATAAAATACACGTATTATAGGTATATCCTATTTCAAAGTGTCTGAACAATACCCAGAAAATGTTCTTTTTTACTGCGAAAAATAAAATTAATTTACAAAAAAACTTAATTTTGAATCAATATTGAGTTAAAATATTAAGTTCGACATGTTACTTAATATTGTCGATGAAATTATGTCCGCAGGAGAATTTCGCGTATTAAACTATATACCTAATACAATCATTTTAAAAATCAATAAAATGCAATATAGTAGCCATTAGGAATTCTATGTTTGCGACGGCAAATGATCATGCAGCTTCATTTCGTTACCATTCTATATTATTTCAAGGCATTACCCGACTAGAAGTTGAAATAAAGTATCAATTGGAGACACTTTTACAACCGCTGGGTGGCTTCTACCACCAAAGGTAGCCGTTATGACCGCTATTCAGTCACTATTCAGCCAAAATCCGTAAAAAATGCGCCTACTCCGGTAATATAACAGACATATATTTTTAATATTTTTTTATTATTATTATTTTTTATTTTATTCTGAAGACCACATTTTAGGGCAATTTAGTGTCATTAGCTTTTTACTAAAACTTGTACATTTGTAGGCAACCAAGCAATCAAGCAAACTTGATTGTAATATTGGAGTCCTGTCCACCCTAGAACGGGCTAGTCCCAGTTGGGTGACAGAAACAAATAAGCAAAAGGTTAAGGTTTTGCCATTCGGTTCCTGTTGTTTTTGTAAGCTAATCAATGTTTTATAGTAATTAATTCTTAAATAAATTAATAAATAAATAAATAAATATAAACGTGAATATGACTGCTATATGGACAGTTCTTGTGACCAAAAGCTGTAGCGATAACGCTGCCGTGACCGTTATATAGCCAATTTGTGCTACTTGGATGGTGAGTCTTATATATCTGAGATGTTATTTATCTGAGATCTTATATATCTACTTGGATGGTGAGTCTAATATATCTCTTAATATTTCGACCTTTGGGTTAGTGTGGCCTTTGATACGCCACAGAGTGTTTATGGATCTGTGATTGGTCACTATGAAAATATTTGGTTATAAAATGTACGACTAATGACAAGTGGAGAGTTATTTCTTCTGCGAATGGCCAATTTTCTAACTATTTTCACAAACTAATTCTTAATGATTAGTGATTGGGTAAATAATGACATCGGATAAAGATGATTTTGTAAATATATTTTTTAAATATCTTGTCTTTATCTTTACTCTTTAGAAAATCCCATTTTACCCCTTTGGAGGTAATTACCCGTAGGTTGGGAATCGCTGCTCTACACGGACCACACGGTGGTACAGTGGTACATTGGTAGCCCCGCGTCATCGCCAAACGCGTGTACCCTCTATCCTAAAAGAGACTTACTTGGCCTTCAGCACGGATACTTTGCTGTGAGCCTCGTTGAGGCACTGTATGCCCTCGATGTTGCACTTGAGCTCCTCCGGGGTGTTGGGCATCATGAAGTTAGTGCAGTTGCAGGCCCTGAGCTGAGCGTCCTTCCGGCACTGCACCGTGCATGCGCTGAACGAGTAGTGGCGGTACACGTTCAGGTTGTTCTCGTCCACATATCGACACTTCCGTTTGTCCACGTCCACCAAGCGAGCGTTCGCATCGTTCTCTACCTTTCTTATAGATATCATACGCCTGCAATAAATTAATAAATAATTATAATATTTCAAATCGTTTCTCAAAAATATTTTTATTTTAGAAAACATAATTACAGTTTAAAAAACAGTATTTTTTCGTAAAAAAATAGATGTAATTCATATTACCAAAAACTGAAATTACGAAACTTACTTGAAATGGACATGCCAAATTAAAACTGTAATGGACATGTCCAAGAAAAACTGAAACTTACGTGAAATGGACATGTCCAATTAGCGTTAGAACCTCCGATATGAGGGTCGTCAAAGCCGGCACTTCTTCACTTCCCATAATATACATCTGCAAAAGGATAGAATAACAAAAATAGTTTTTTCTTTAAATGTATATTATATAGAGTAAACGTGGTCGCCGCTCAAAAAAAGAACATTTCACTAGTTATGTATAATAACGGTAAGGACAGACCGAGCCCAAGTACGATATACGATGCAACGCTTCCACGCGAGCGGCACCCACCAAACTTGAATTTGCCCGTACATCGATACGAAAATACGCCGTATTTCGGGGGGTTAAATCCCAACCACCCACCCCCCCCCCCCCCCCCCATTCTCTGGATTTGTGCCTGGCACTAGCTACATAAGTCGCGGATTCTCACTGATTCTCTCAATTTTTTCTCGACTTTCTTTTTTACTAAAAAAAAACGGGGAGGGGGGGGGGGGGGGAGAGGGAAGCGTCCCCTGTGTCTCCTCCCTGGATACGTACTTAGGTGATGCCTAGGAATTTAATCTCCGTGACAAAGTCAATAGCCATATTGATGTTTGCACACATTCTTTTTTGAATTCCCTCTCTAGAAGGAAATTGCCTTAGAGCGAATAAAAAAAACAGTACAAAAGGTACAGTTTGGAGTATATACGATATTGTTATACAGGTTATTTTATTTTTAAGATAATAAACTCACATTTCCAGGAGTGAGTACACTCACACTCAACTTCCCAGGGCCAGTGCTGCGATTGCTAATCATTGATAGTTTTTCATCGAGAGGACGTCTGAAATATAAGATATATAGCTATTAGCTGAAATATAAGATATAGAAATAAATATAAATAAATAAACAAACGCACATTCCTTGTATAGAATTGATAGCGAAACAGATGCCCATTTCTGTTTCGACTGGTACAAAATATTTACAGCAATCAAAAGGAATGTCATTCCAAGAGCAGTTGCTAAGAAGGTCACCACAAGGTGCTCTAACCTGGTAAATAAAATAGTAGGTAATATGTAAAGGTTCTGAATTTGATGGCACCTCTTGTAATAGTCGGGTAGCTAGTGAGTTTTTTCGGTACTGATTTTCCCAATCACCAAACATCGATAGGATTATTCAGTGACTTATTCTAACCAGCAGACATGTAGGTATATTGTAGGCGGGTTTTTAGGAGGGTTGAGCTGGAAAATGCTTTTGAAAACACAATCGTGCTGCACTTTTTTTAACATTATTGAAAATTATTCTACTGTCAAGTCGAATGCAACATTGATTAGAAAAAATAATCTGGCTGATATAGAGGTATGGCAAACGTGTCTGGCGCCTATAAATTTGAACAAAATGGTGGCCCTTTTTTGCAGACCTGAAAATTAAGCATATGATACTTAAAATTATAAAGGGCTCCCTAGATGATCAAGCATGCTTGACAAGCATCGCGTCGCGGGCTGGGAACGAATTGTAAACCGCAGGATAATGCAAATATTTTTTTAAAATATTTACCAAAAATGCCTAATTTTGTAGTTTATACCAGGGATTATCATTAATTAGACGTACTTGATTGATGACTGACTTGAATCCCTGGTATAAACTACAAAATTAGGCAATTTTGGTAAATAGAAAAAAAAAATATTTGCATTTTTCCTGCGGTTTACGATCCCCTCTCATGCCGCGACGCGATGCTTGTCAAGCATATTTGATCGTCTAGGGAGCCCTTAACATCTGTTTGTTATGAGTGATCGCCAAGACCTTGCCAGACTAGTTTATAGTACGTCACTAGTTTATAGTACGTGACGCGCGTTAAACAGTGCGCAATGCCACAAACTTCACGAGAGTCTGGCAAGGCTTAAGTTATTATGAACAGATGTATAGAATGAAAAAAATTAGGATAGGGTATCATGTAAAAAATTAAGATAGGGGAAAAGAGAGCAATGAGTTTGTATTTTTGTCCCATTTATAGATCCTTCCAGACGCCTTCCGCGATTTCTTAAAGTAGCCAGATTTCTTTCAAATGATAATCTGTGATAATATCAATTCATATTATAAATTTTAAACCTGAAAAAATCACATATTTACATTTTATCAGTTTTTGTAATGGTTGATATATCTTTGCCAGACTATCTTCTTAACTGTAAATAAGCCAGATTGTTTTTTTGTGCATTTAATGATTGACTCTAGTGAATGGAAAGAATTTTACCTGGAAAAATAAGTACCTACAATTCGATTGCACCTAATTTGCATTATCCTTGGTAGACTCGGAATTTCTTGATTAGCATCAATATTAGACTGCATTTAATTACTTTCACAAATTGGGAAAATAGGTCCTAAAAATATCACCACCTCACCAACTATAATACTTAGCAGGCAGCTTACGATTGTCGCATACGCCGATAGGTTGGTTTTGGGGCAGTTGGGATCAGCCCCGTCAATCAGACAGTACTGGATCGTGTAGTAAGTGACTCCTTTGAAATAAGCAATTTCCTTGAGGACTTCTTCCAGGTTGTAATCGTGCACGTCCGTCCAAAGCCTGCAAAATGAGAATATGCAATGAAAAGTTCCATGTCAGAGCGTTCTGTGTGATATCTAGATAAATATGAGAATAAAAGTAAACTAAAACCATTATTGATAATATCCTATATGAACATATAATTACATATTATTTAGCGATTTTCTAAAGCCATGGTCTGCAGATCACGTCGCGATCACGCACAGCGTTGTGCGCAAATCGGCGCACGGTGGGAAATTTTGAAGGACACAGAGCCAAAATAACCAAAATCCCAATCTTGCATGACGACAAAAAACTTGTCTATTTCTGCTACCCTGGTGAACACTCCACCGATAATCAACCACAGGAAACAACTAAATGTCAATTTGACGTTGGACTTTACGCGCGCAACTAGTATCACAGCAATTCATGTTTAAATCGTTTTACTTTACCAGCCTACCAACCGACTGAGTGGTAAAGTATTCTGAATGCGCATTTTTTTTCGAGGTGAAAGCAGATATATACATTTTGACCCCCCCCCCCACCCGAGACGGTTAAGACCATTTCCAGATGGAAGTCTGTCTGTGTGTCTGTGTGTGTGTATTCCTCCACAATAGCTAAAATTTGGCGTGCTGGCATCATTTGGTCATGGCAAGAGTTAAAAATATTGTGATTTCCACCAGAGGGCGCGCTAGTCATATTTCAATCTCGAAATATTGGACTTGAAATTCGGTACACTGCCTTGCTGGGCCGAAACCTTTGGTTGAAATCGGTCCACCAGAGGGCGCGCCAGTGATATTTTAATCTCGAAGTATTGGACTTAGAGACTTGAAATTCGGTACGCCTTGTTGGGTTGAATTCAAATTCCAAATTTTGGTTGGAATATCTCGATACAATCGACACAAATAATATTTAAATGTTGCCATATATGTATTAATTAAATAGTAAGCAGTCCTGCAGTCGGTGGCGGTTGAGATCAGAAAATCGCGGATCGGTGAATAACCGGAATACTCTACGATTGGTGAATAACCAGGATTACTCTCCGATTGGTGAATAAGCAGGGGGGCTGGATGGACATGTATGTTTCCTAGGACAGCGGGGGTAGTTGGCGACCTGACGCCATCTATCCATGATTCGATCCTCGATATCTTAATATATATAAATTACGTGTCACGTTGTTTGTCCGCGATGGACTCCTAAACTACTTAACCGATTTGAATCAAATTTGCACACAATGTCCAGTTTGATCCAACTTGAAAGATAGGATAGCTTACGTCTTAATTTATAGTCGCGATATTATTTTATTGCAATGTCTATTATTTGACATTCGCAATTATCTGTTAGTTCCAAACGATTTTAACAGATGGCGTTATCTATTGAGTAATCCATAGATGGCGCTGCTATGTTAAACCTACAAACGTCAAGTCCGCCAAGCGTTATTCTAAATTCAAAATATTGTGAAGGTAATACAGTGAAATTATTCCTGCTTTTTAATTATTTGTGCTTCATTGTTCAAAACTCTTTAATTAAAATATATATATATGTAAGTATTATCACATAGTTATAAAAGTGGAATAACTGCAGTATCAGGAACCTCTCTCCAATTTTTTTCATTTTAATGCTAAATCTGGAAGAAAATTGTGTCGGTCGCTATAAATAAGCGAGATATAGGCATTCAAAGTTTAAATTTTAAAAACAGGCCAAAATAATATAATATAAAAATGGATGTTGGTAAGTATATCTGTATGCCCGTCTGTCCGAGTTTAATAGACACCGAAACCGTTTGACCGATCACCATGAAAGTTTGCATATATACGTATTTTTTCATGGTTAAGGTTTTTATATATATCCGCTTTGTTGCAACTTTCAACTAGACGGCGCTGCAGCACACCAACTTCTATACTGCTCAACCGATCGCCATGAAAATTGGTATACATTGGTATTTGAGAACAGATATAACACGGGCAACGCCGGGTAATACCACTCGTATGTATATATAAACTGAATGGTTATTCAGTTTGCTTAAGTCAGGTAGAGGAAGCGCAGCGACCTTGAACCCGTGTCCAGACTGGGCGACGGAGAAATTCGGCCAAATCTGGTAGTCAGGGGCGAGGCGGCCAGCTGGGCGCTTTCCAGTGCTTCGGGTAAGTCGTTGGCTTCTGACGGGTGAGTTAGCGTAGCTGGACAGTGGACTGTTTTGTCCCTCAGTCTCTACGCTCACTCCAGGTTGAAAGAACGATCATAACTATACCGTTATAACATCCTGGGGTGACGAGTTCGTCTGTTGTAGATGGCACCTCGATAGTGCTTCACCTATCGTAGTGGCCACAATTCACGGGACGTAGGGATGGACTAGAAGAGAAGGCGGTGGCGAGAGACGTGGCTTAAGTTACGCAGGCATTCGCATGCATGTATAGGACTAGTGCGTTACAAGTTTCTCACTGTCTTTATTAATCGGGAGCTAATAGGCCCTGTTGCAGTTAGGCCGTTAAGACTCATGTGTATAATCTAGGAATCAACCTTCGGGCGCTCCTGAAAGATTTGCGCACCGTGTCAGCCAATCGATTGTGCATTCTGACTGATAGCCGATGGAGTCTGGAAACGGCCTTGTTTCCTATAGGGCGGGGATAGTTGTTAACCTTACGGCAACTGCTCTAGAAACGACCAATCGGCTACCCGATACCGGGTGAACAGCCTGGCAAACGATGCCGTGGTACGCTATAGATTCGATACCGAATCACCTCTACGTAAGAGAGAGGACCGCGCAAGCGACCTCGAACCTGTAACCAGTCGGAATTCCGAAGTAATCTGATTGCAACTGGAAGCAAGGGCGCGAGTGTCGGCCCGCTGATTGAAAACTCGGCTGGCTTCTTTCGGGCGAGTGGCGTAACTAGACAGTGGACTTTTTCGTCCCAATTCGTCTACGCTAATCTTAAGGGAGACAGAACGATTTAATATTGTTAAAACTTCCTGAGGTCAAGGGATAGAACGATGAATCGTTAAAACGTCCTGCGGTGACGGGTTCGCCCGTTGTGGTTGACATCTCAATATGAGGTCAAGGGTTGGTCTTGGGAGTTAATGGTCCCTTGCTGAGTTGGCCACGAATACCCATTCTGTTCAGGGTTGGTCACACTCACGGGTCAACACCTATCCGACGGCCTCCACGCATGAAGTGCGAGCCTGGGTAGGACTCTGACTCTATGGTTAGTTTCCCCTGGGAATCAACCTTCTGGCGCTTCTGGACGGTCTGCGCACCGTGCTGCGTAAGCCAATGGACTGTGCACTCTGACTAACAGTCGGGGGAGTCTGGAAGCAGTACTGTTTCCTATAAAGCCGGGGTGGTTGCAGACCTTACGGCGACTGCTCTTGAAACGACCATCGGCTCTCCAATCCTGGGTGAACAGCCGGGCAAAGGACGCTGTGGTCCGCGATAGATTCGGTATACACCGTTTCACCGCTTCGTAAGGGAGAGGACCGCGCAAACGACCTCGAACTCGTAACCAATCGAGAGACTGGAGTAATCTGGTCACAATTGGAAGTGAGGGCGTGAGTGTAAGCCCGCCGGGTAACACTCCTGGCTATCTCGCGGTTGAGGCGTTGGCCTCTTACGGGTTTGTGGCGGAGCTAGACGGTGGACCGTTTTGTCCAAGTCTTCTGCACTCACTCCAGGGAGATAGGACGACTAATCGTTAAAACTTCCTGAGGTGACGGGCTCGCCCGCTGTAGTCGACAACCCTAGTTGAGGTCAAGGGTTCGCCCGTTGTAGTTGACAGTTCTAGCTGTCTTTGTCAATCAGCAACATTGTTGGTACATGAAAAGTTCCCCTTTGTCGTAAACACAGACCTATCAGCAGAATCTTCGATACGCTCCAAGGTGTCCGTTTCGCAGATGGCCACCGTAGGAAATTCCGTGTTCCAGTCCTTGTAGGTCGTTTCTACCACGAAAGAAATGGCGTTGTTCTGGTAGGAGTCCCATTGGGCTGCTATTAGCAGAATGGAGCCGTAGTAGGACAGCATCAGGCAGGTCACCCAGAAGACTCTGCGAAAGAACCAATATTGTCATCATTCGCTTTTCTCATTAATAGGCCGTGCCGGCCAAAAGCTCTATGAAGCATATTTTTGTGGCTTGGTTGTGAGAACACGAAAAAGAAATTTTCATCCCATCTATTCGAAAAGGACGACTTGGTTCGCCTTTAAGTGAGCCCAAAAGTGGTGTTTTCTATAAGAAACTTTATAAGTGCGCCGCAATTTATCTTTGCGGCGCACTTTTTGAATTTGGAACATCTTAGTCTTCAGCGCCGAAGAAATCGAACGCAAATATTGTTTGAATAAAGACTGGCTGGTACGACGGCCCCTAGTCGCGCCGCCGCCGGCTGAATAAAAAAATAAAAGAAATTAAAAACGCGCGAACGTCAATTGTTTTTGTCGTTGTTATTTTCTCATAGAGGGTGATGAAAAGTAGAGTGTATCACTCGAGCGCAAAATATTTTTGGCTCGGGCGCTTTTTTGAATCCCTCGCTACGATCAGGATTCTACTAAAGAATCCCTCACTTCGCTCTGGATTCAAAAAAGCGCCCTCGCCGTAAAAATATTATTTTGCTTCCTTGCGATAAAATCTACTATTAATAAAATTATGCCGGATTTTAAAAACCCGGTCCTTAAGCTGTCATTTTGCTAATATTACATTGGTAAATTATTTACATATTATTTGTAAATTATCTTTATTCTGTTACTGTTTTCAAAAAAAAAAAAACGAGCGTGATTTGTCTTCAGTTTTTGAAAAACCTAGAGATGATTCTGAACACCAGCGTATGGTTTATTTGCATAGTATCAAGACATTTTTTGGAACTTCCATACAAAAAATATAAGAAAAAAATGTTTGAAATTACGTAATTTCCAGAAATGTTATGGCCAAACATTATTTTTTTTCTATTTATTAATGATACTTTTGAGTGATATAAAAAATAACACAGTAATCTTAAGTTATTTTATTATTGTAATCTAATTTTTACTTTATAAAAAACTATTCATTTGATAATTTATTATATTATAATTGACCTCTGACCCGCCTAGATACGGGACATTTAAGTCCTAGTTAGGTGGGCACTGAGCATTAGCTGCATTTCGGTGTTCAATTTTTCCGAGTTACTTATAACATTGATAACAATGGGGCTAAATGTACAAACAAATAAATGAATAAAGTATTAAATCTAAACGTATGAACGTAGACGATAGACGACGAGGTAGATTGACGAGTCTAAGTGTATTTAGGATACCTACAGACAATATAATAAATAAAAATAAATTAATAAAATAAAGATAGCACTTGGAAAGAATAGAATATAAAACTTGCAACCTTGTAACAGTGTGGGAACATGAAATAGTCGCGCGAAGAGACTCTAGCCTCGTCTGGCTCGTGCGGCCGCCCGCCCGGCCGAGGCAAGCCGCCCGGCTTGCCTCGCATCCGCGCGCCTGCACGCGCTCACTCGCCCAACGAGTGGCACGCCGCACCGTTTCTGTCGGCTTTACGCATCGCATTCATTTGTTTTCGCCATTTGCTAAATACGATGGATAAGTGTTCTAGCAAAAAATTATATTTTTTATGTTGTCGCACATTACAATTTCTTATAAAATAAAGACTCACTTATGATACTTACAAATGAATTGTTTATTTATTACATCAAACCACTCACTAACTTTTCCGAAAAAGTTATCGCTGGGTCGCAAAATATTGTAATTTTAAAAAGTGTGTCGCGGCGTCAATAAGTTTGGGAACCCCTGGATTAAAGGAATACATTTTTGGTTTTTTGAGTATAATACGAATTATAGTCTTTTGTACGATTTTTAGTCGTTCGATTGTAGTCTTACAGCATGCTCCCCACCTTAGAATAGCGTATGTCATTATAGAATGACATATATCGTAGTATATCATTCTTAAATGACCAAGTTGAAGAATATACCTTAATACAAGAAAAATATGTATTGGTTTTCTTACTCTTTTGACAAAGTGATTTATATGAAATTTCCATAGTAGATGGTTGTACATTATTACTCCTAAGTATTTAATTTCCTTTACTGATTCTATTGGCTCGCAATTTCACAAGTTTCCTAATTGTAATTTGTAACATTTTTGTGTAAATTGCTTAAATAAATAAATAAAATAAAATTTCACATGGAATCGGAAATTATAAATACTGTAGGTGTCATCAGCATATGATATTATTCTTCAGATAGTAAGCTAATTAGGCGGATTAATATATAATGTGATTAATATTGAGCCGAGTACGCTGCCATATGATACAAGGAAAGTCAGTATTTTTGGGTCACTTTCCACTTTGCCATGTTTTACAGTATGAATCCTACTTTTGAGATAGTCTCGGAACCATCTCCATGCTATTTTGATACCATATCCTTGATCTTTGATACCAGATCCAGATACCAGATACCATATCCCATTAACCTTTTTAAGAGAATTTTAGGAGATATGGTATCAAATGCCTTTGCTAAGTCTGGAAATACGGCCATATTTTTTTTCCTGAATCTAGTGATTCTGTTAAAGTTTTTGTTACTCCCGATATGGCATCGCATAGTGCCTACACCGTTTCAAAACCCAAAATGTTTTTTGATAGAATTCTCGTCCAGATGTTTTGAAAGTCTTGCTTTTACTATTTTTTTAATAACTTTACTCAAATTGTTAAAAAGTATGCACTAAGTATGCACTTGTTCTAAAAGAGTATGACCCAAATCACTTGTACTAGTATGGGCGTCTTTCCCAGTGACATGAAAAAGCCTTTCTAATGACCTATCCATAAAGGAGGAGCAGTAGGTTGGGTTACACGGCTAGAATGGAGAGAAAAACTGCACTTTTTGATTGGAATATGTAACTTCCTGAGGTTATAGTTGATGCCAAAAGGAAACTTTTCTGATAGGGAGGCACTTGAAAATCCGTGCAGGAAACAAAATGGCGGCCGTTAAAATTAGCCGCCATTAGCCGCACTAATTTTTTTTTGTATCTAAGCTGCTAATAGTCCGATTTCGACTTTCTTTTTTTTGTTTGCAAGCTCTTGAAAAAAATACACTTTTTTGTTCCTACACATTTATATAATTACAGCTACGGGGTTCTGCAAAATTTTCAAATAACAAATAGTTTTTATTTTGTAAAAGTTCTCTTTGTAATTTGGTGATTAGTGGCATCGATTCGTGGATTTTCAAGTGCCTTCCTATCAGAAAAGTTGCCTTTTGGCATCAACTATTACCACAGGAAGTGAAGTTTTCTTTGGTGTATCCAACGTACCGTATACAGTCGAGATGAGGTCGAAGAGGTCACAGTCGCTGTATGTCTTCTATACTAATATTATAAAGAGGTAAAGCTTGTGAGGTTGTAGGAATCTCTGGATCTACTGAACCGATTTTGAAAATTCTTTTACCAATAGGAAGCCACGTTATTTGTGAGTGTCATAGGCTATATATTAATCCGAAAAATAAAAAGACTTTTTCGTGGTAGTCGGATTTCCAAAGAAAGTCGGAAAAAACGGTCGAACGAAAACGTTTCTAACTAACGCTGCCTTAACGATGAGAGATATATGATTAAGTTCTAGAGAAGTGTTTGATAGAGTTTGATAATGCCTACAAAAAAGTCAGCGACAGCATATGTCTAACTTTTATATTTAAGTAACAAAAAGTAGTTTTTCAAATTAAAAAATAATTTTAATCGTTAGCTCATGTTTATTGGTCATATTATTAACAATTATGAATTCATATCAAAATAAGTAAATTTATCGTCTCAAATGTTTAAAACAAAAGACTTTTCCCTTTTACTGCATATAATTTTACTTTTATTGCATAAATCGTTAAAGAGATAAGACACTCACAAATAAGACACTCGCAAGAAGACACTCACAAATAACGGTAATATAGTCAAATTGGCATGCAAATACATACATACATATGCAGTAAAAATATAACCCTTCTTTTGGCAGTCACGAAATAAATCATAGCACTCAATACTA